>JANIJG010010581.1:28586-44855 GCA_024611175.1 Megaceryle torquata | reverse complement strand
CAGTACTTGAGATGTGGCCTCAAGAGTGCCGAGCGCCGAGCACAGAGGTAGAATCACTTCCCTGCTCCTACTGGCCATCAAATGTATACTCTCTTGTTAAAAGTTCTGTTACATCATTTAGCTATGCTATCAAAAAAAAAAGGAGAACCCAGGAACTTTCTTCGTGCTCAGGCCACCAGATATACTCCAGTTAAATTATATGCTTTTAGCTGTGCTATTCAATGCTTCTTCAACTAGGTCTTTTATATGTGCATTTTTAATGTAAAAAAAAAAATTATAAATTGGGGTATACATAAACTATTCTAGATACTATGCCATCCAGATAGCAAAATATTCACTTAACAGTATTTCCCAGTATAGTAATTTTCCTTTACATACAGCAAAGTGCTTGTCCAAACACTCAGCAGAATTCAGTAATTAACCATACTATAAAGGTTTGAACTTTTATTACCCCACTCATAGAATTCTGTGAATTAATCTGTGTTGAATTACCTACATGAAATTTATAAATGTTTAATAAATTGCATGCAAAGATTACTAAGGTACAACATAGCCACCAGGTCAATAACTAATCTAATTAAAAGTTAATTTAAAGTTATGCAAAAATGCAAGGTTAGCATTAGAAATTGCCTTACTTTACAGTATGTGATGAGAGGAGAAAAGAAAAAAGGAATTGTAAAAAACCTGTATAACCTTATCCAGAAACTTTCAGATCAAATGTTTGCCAAGCACAGTTTTGCAGGTAATTAACATTGCAGATAATTTCTCTGTGTTAAAGAAAAAAAAAGTATTTCTGTGCTATATGTAGATAGTACTTCACACATCAGAATTACTTGCTTTCTGAGGAATCTAATTAATCTTCACAACATTCCTGTGAAGTAAATCCACATAATTATCACCATATCATAGATAAAGAAAGGGATAAATGATAGGCCTGGTGTGACCAGATTCAGGTGATTTAGTCAACATCATAGAGCAATTTTGCAGCAAACCAGTATCTAAACCACATGACTAACTTCTGGGCTTTTTATTTCCAAAAGGCTGTCTGTACAAAAAAAAACTTCTTTTTTTTTTTTTTTTTTTTTTTTTTTTTTACCATAGTGGAGACTACTGTTATTGCGTTTCTCAGAATCAGATTGCAATCTTTTTTCAGTTCAATTTCAAATTACTTCTTTCTTCTCTGTGTTTATGGTTACCACTGAATTATACATGAAAATCTAAAGAAAAAAAAAAAAAAAAAAAGAAAAAAAAAGGAAAATATTTTTCCACCATGAAATAAATCATGATGCAGATGGGAAAAAGATTAACACAACAGGTACAGTTTCAGGAACAGCTTCTTTCATGATCCTGACTATATGCAGACAAGTCTGCTGTTCATTTTCAGGCTTCTTTGCTTTAATTAATTTTTCTAGGATATGTACATATGCAGTGCTTCTAAAATAATATAGGTCTGAATCAGGTTGGTATTAATTGAATTTGTAAAGCAAATTCATATTTGTCTTGCAGAAGTGAGACTGATGTAAAAAGTCTCACTGAAAGTATATCTGTATAATCAAATCAGACAGGATACGAATTTTGTTTTTAAAGCTATAGAATTTCAATTCTTAAAAAAAACCCCACAAACCAAAACCAATTAACCCTCTCATTTTCATTTGAAATGTATATATATCCTATGTATACATATATACTGTCATATATAACAAAATCTCACTGAAGTGAGAAGATGCACTTCAGTTGCATCTTGTGCTACTTCAGAACTTAGGTAGGCTACTTAAAAAGCTAGAGTAAGACACTTCCAGTTTTCTCTTTATTGGCTGCACAGACATGTGAAAGATACATGAACTAGTCCTAACAGGCAATGGGATATGTATATGAGCAAATGAATGTGTTTTAAGTTAAAATTTCTGTATTTCTATAATGTTTTTTTTTTTAGTTTTCTTCCACTGTGCTTCAGACAGTCCCAAGGAGAAAACAGCATACCCCTATGTAATTTACTTGCTTATTTCTTATTTTTGATCATGATGCTGTACTCAAACCAAGAAAACCTGCTTTGTAATATCTCAGTGATACCATTTGGTGCAGTGATCTCAATATTGTGATGTTTGGGATCCTGCAGAGCATGTGGAAGGTTAATACTAAAGCTAAGGGTTTAGGTTTTAGAAGGGTAAACTTCTGAGAGTTTGATTGGGAGGGATTCTGTAGGAAGCTTCCATGGAGGACAAAAAGCTAGCAAGTTCTGGAAGTTTTTTAACAATGTTCTCCTGGTAACAGAAAGTGTTCATTCCTTTAAAGGTAAGGGAAGTAGATAGAGCAAGAGACTACCTTGGCTTAACTGCAAGCTTCTGAGTCTGCTTAAAACCAAAAAAAGAAGAGTAACAGAGATGAAGGAGTGGACAAATGCCCATTCAGAAGTACAAGAGCATTGCCAGGGTGGGAAGAGATGCAGTGAGAAAAGCAAAAATTCTGCTCAGATTGAAATTGTCCAGAGATGTCAAAGACTACAAGAAACATTCCTTCAGGTTAAGCAGAAACAGAAGAAAAACATTGGTTGACTGTTAAACTGGAGAAGTAAATGTCACCAACAACACTGAAAAGGTAGAGGTTCTCAGTGCTTTCTTCACCTCTATGTTTACCAGCATTGTTTGGCCCCAGGCCTTGGGAACAACTAAGTAGGGAAGTCGACATTTCAGAAAGTAGAGCCACCCTGTAGGAAGACCTGGATAGACTGGAAGCATATTCTAACAGGAACCTGATGATTTTCTAGAAGGACAAGTGTAAGGTCTTTCATCTGGGAAATATAATCCAGGAGTGAAGTCTGGGATCTACCTGGCTGGAGAGCAGCTCTGTGGACCTGGGGATTCTGCTGGACAAATTCAATATGAATGAACAGTATGCTGCAGTGGCAAAGAAAACCAAAATGGTGCTGGACTGCATCAACAAGGGCATCACCAGCAGACGTAAAGTCATCATCCCACTCTGCTCAGCACTTCTCAGGCCACACCTGGAATATTGTTTTCATTTGTGGTCCCTGCTATATAAAAAAGATGGAGAAGGTCCAGAGAAGGGCCACAAAGATCATCAAAGTACTGGAAAGCTGCCATATAAGGAAAGGCTGAGACAACTGGGTTTGTTTAGGCTTGAGATAAGACTTAGGGGACACCTTGTCACCTTGTTCCAGTATTTAAAAGGTGTCAATAAAGAAGGTGGAAACTTCCTTTTTACGATGAGTTACATGGAAAAGACAAGGGGTAATGGGTACAAGCTACTCCTGGGGACATTCCAATTAGAAACAATAGAAACATTTTTCACAACAAAGACAATGAGCCATTGGAATAATCTCCCAAGGGAAGTGGTGGATTATCCAACATTGGACACCTCTAAGATTCAGCTGGACAGGGTGCTGGGACATCTTTTCTATACTGTGTTTTTTGCCAAGAAAGTTTGGACCACATGATCCTTGAAGTCACTTCCAACCTAACATTCTATGATTCCATGATAATTCTATGATTTTTTATGAGCTAAATAATGAGACTGTGAAGTTCCTTGTTTTCTGAAACACACTGCAAGAGTAAGATAAAAGGTTTTCACCAGATTGTACCCTACTAACTTATAATAGTACCTGTGAAGATCATTCTCCATTTTCTTGGAGTAAGTTGCAGAAAAAGTGAATGAAATCTTCTGGCCCTAAATCAGTGAAAAGAAACCTGAGACCGTCATAAAATGTAAACTGTGAATAGCCATCAATACTTTATCGCTGCTAAAGCTGGACTCAGATTTAAAGAGATTTTTATTTTTTCTCCTCTTATTAGTTCTTAATTCATATCAAGCATTGATCTTAGTAGAAATGATTACTGGCATTTAAGTGATTTGCATTTCTTCAATTAAATGTACTGTCTACTGTTCATGTATGGCTGAGGAAGTGCTTTTGTCTCACAAGGTCAATGGCATTGCTGATTAAATTGCCATATTGTATACCAAAAATAAAGAGGATGGTTACTTTGTTGGTGGTGCTGTGGGTGTTTTTTATAAAGTACTGAATTAAATCATGGAAACCTCAAGCACAAAGGTATTTCAAAAGCTTTTTGAGAAACTCAGGGAGGATAGATCCATCCCTGGCTGAAATATTGAAGTTTGAATGAAATTTATAGATCAAGATTTAAAATTACCATTTGCCAGGCATTAGTAGATATGGTTCAGTGTGGAAGCCTTTTTCTTATACTTTTCTCTCAGTGTCCACTATTAGCATCTCTCAGAAACTTAATAATTAGATATTCACACTTTGGTGTGATTAGAAAGTTTGAATCTTGCTTCCATTCTACATTCTTAAAGACACTCAAATTCTGATGTCCTGTAACATACATAGGCCTATAAAAAGAGAATGAGAGTAAGAGTTGTTGTTGAAGACCTGTTGCTATATATTAATATAGACAAGGTATGAATTACATAGTAATGAAATTATAAAATTTATTTGTGCTCAGTTCTTGAAAAAGTTCTAGACAAAATGTGCATTCATGCATGTCTTTATGGAATTGTGGAGACAGAGCAAGTGCAACATGAGAAAAATACATCCATTTGTAAGGCTCTGTATTTGCCATAAAGAGCAGGGTTTGGTAACAAGTGCTGCAGGGTCCCTGTGTGGAAGGACACCATGAATGGCCCTGTGCCAGTCACAATAGGTTCCAGATGACCCTGAAAAGGATGAAAACAGCCCATTGTGTCCAAAACCTTCAACCAACCAGAGGAGTACACAGTGCCTCTGCTGAGGTGTACTTGAGAAAAGGTGGCAACTGCTGGGGGCAGGAGACACAAGGAAAAGAAATGTGAAAGAACACTCAGGAGAATGCTCAAAAAAGGACCCATGAGGGGGTAGTTAAAAAGGCAGGTTTGGAGAAAAAGGAGGAATGTAGAAGGGGATATTGTTGGGGAAATGACTGAAGGCGGCCTATTGGAAGGAGGCACTCCTGATGAAAGACGAATACTCTGAGGGACTGCAGCCCATGGAGGACGCATGTTGGAGTCAGGACACCCCCAAAGGAACTGTGGCCTATAAAGGACCCATGGTGGAGCTGGAGAACAGTAAGAAGCAAGGAATGACAAAAAGACACTGCTGTGCACTGGACATTGCATCACCAAAGGGGTTGGAAGGGACTGAGTATAATGTGTAGTTGACAGGTTCATATGTATAAATTCTCATTTTCAATGTATCTACAAATAATTAGTACACACTTCACAACAAATGTACACATAACATAAATATCATCTTCCCTTCTAATGCATCTTAGTTACCTTAGTATTTTCTTCATTTATCAAGACACGGAAATCTTAATTCTTCTCTTGCAGCATTTTCCTGATGGGTAGGAGGAATACTCAGTTCCTTGATATTTACAGCTCCACATGTAAGCAATTTCTAGCTTCATACCTGAGTTGCTCAGAATTTCTTTTTTTACATTCATAACATTATTCCACTAAAATTATATAAAAATATTGTCCTAAAATGTTTAAATTTTCCAGATTCAAAAGTAGACAAAAAACAGAGGAAGAAATTAATATGAAGGACAAAAGAGGCCATAAGGTCATCCCATTCCAGTGGGATGTGAAAGAAAAAGTAAAAAATAACTATCCCACACAAAGAATTTACTGCCTCCTCTACTTACATGTATTATTCTAAAACAATTATTTTAATGTCATAATGATCTTTATTGCTTTCTAATTAAGTGCTGATTGAATATTAAATGTTGGAGTTTGGTCATAACTGTATTTTGATATTTGAAGTTGGTTTTTATTGTGTGTAGAGAATGTGCATTCCAGAATGTGATTAGCTCATTACAATAAATGAAGTGGAAGTTGAAATCAAAGTGTGGCATGAAGAAAACTACTGTTTTTGCATGTTTACAAATACAGTTTCTGTTGATGAGAAAGCCTCATTAACTGTGCTTGAGAACAATGAAACAGCATAATTTCTGTTAATAGCACATTTGACACAATTTCTTAACCTTTGTATATATAAAAATAATTCTAATATTCTAATTCTAATCAGATAATTCTAATACTGTGCTCATCTTATAATTTATTGCTATTTCTCTTACCCTAAAAAGACAGAGGATGCTTTAAAAGTAGTAAGATTCAATTTATATAAATTTTAACGAGTTAAAATTTACAAGTAATAAACTGAGCAAGTGTTCTAGTCTTCCTTTTTAGTTGATGGTGATAAATAGTACTCATCAAACGTCATCTAACTCACTCTGAGATGGGCATATAACACAACTCAGATGACTAATTTTGGAAGAATCTATTTCTCTTTGCGGCTGCAGAGGAAATCTAGACAATTAGTATCAAGAAAATATATGGATCACAACTTGTTTTGCAATATTTGCTTTATAATTCTTTAAAGACTAAAAAAGATATTTGATTTCCCAATTTGCTGCCAGTTTAGAAACTTCCAGACATTCCACATTCATGAAGCATTCAGTAACAAAACCATTGTAAAAAGAATTATTTGCTTGTTCTGCCGACATATATCATCCAAGGGCATAAAGTTCATATTTTTTGTCTTTTACATACAGTTCAAAGACTGAGAATATAAAGAACCTTTTGAAATTTTTTAATGTATGTTTCCAGTAAAGCTTAATTAAGGTGCTTTATTATATTTTAGTAGAACAACATTTTATACCCGTCTTTTTTTTTCTCATTAATCAGGTATCATTAAGACTATTGGCAGAACAGTAATGTAGGAACTTAAAACTAAAACATCTTCTGAGCTGTTAGACCTTCTGAATTACAGTTTGCCAGCCTCCTTCAAGTCATAAACAGGTAGAAATAATTTCATACGTGCATTGGATTTCTTATTAGCTAAAACCAAATTGTTGATATTTTGAAGTACAGTATCAATATTTAATATGGGAATTCCCATCAACAAACAACCCCAAATGGGGCAGTGAATAGTGCAGAACTGTGTAATAGTCAGCAAGGAGAGCCTCATTTCCTCTGTAGGAAAGTTATCACCACAAGCTCTCTGCCAACTTTCTTCTTCCTCTATTATATCTACTCTCTGGTGGATGTCATATTAGAGACTGCAGCCAAAACACCCTCCATTCTTTACCTACTGGTGCATGAAGAAATCTGTGACAGATGCTTCAGCATCATGCAGTATTCAAAGACCAATGTATTAATTTAATAAATATTTTGCAGCCTTTATGGAGTTGCCAATGATTGTATTCCTGGTTAAATGGAAAGATAAAGATTGCCTCCTACAGGAACTAAATATCACGTTCAATATAATGTTGTCAAACTTTTTTTTTTATGGCATATATCCAATGAAACAACAAGAAAAAAGAAACAACACGTAAGAAATTTCTGAGTTTTATGAGAATACCAATATTAAAGAAAATCATAACAACAATTCTACCTAACACAGTAGTAACAGTGGGAAAAAAGGTTTTCAGGCTCACAGAATTAACTCTTTTGATCTACAGAGTGAGATGTAATCTGAAAACTGAAACTTTTGAATCAGTGACCAACTTTAGAGGTTTTGGTTGGTTTTTTTGTTTGGGTATTTTTTTTTTCAGATTTTGGAATACTTTTCATGTAAAAAATGAGCTATCAGTTCCTAAGTAAGAAATACATATTTGTTGTTCATAAATTGAAATACATCTTTTCTGATTTACTTTTGTTCCAAATAAATAATTCTGTTGTTTGGTGAGAATTGATTTACTGGAATTGAATGCTATGACTTTCTGGCCAAGATTGAGGTGCAAGACTAACTCAGACTTGTTGAGGTGCTCATTGTGACTGACTGGATGACGAGAGCAAAGGAGAGAGGCCTGGAAAGGGAGACTGAGTAGATGTCAATCCTGTAAAGCAAGGCAAATAAGCACTTGAGATCCTGAGGCAGGTTAATGAAAAGTACCTTTCAAAATTGTAACAGTGTACACAGAACCACTGGAGGATATTTTTCCAACAAATTAAGTAGCTAGAACTTAGTGACAGGAGTTGTGTTGAACAAAACCAGGCAAGAAAATACAATTTCACCACCTGTTTTAAGCAACAGTTAAACTGGATACTTGGGATCATTTAGTGATTTTCTTTTAACATGTAAATTTATTTAAATGTAAATACATGCTATATACAATGCTTGGTCATCTGGGATCATTTATTGAAAAGGAATAGAAGTTGCAAGCTTGAGTCTCTTACCTTATTCCACACAGAACTCATAAAATACAAATTTATATTTTTAGTTAGTATTATTGACTTGTTCAAATGGAGATGAATGAAAGGATCTTTGTGAATGAGTTAATACAGACTCCAAGGACAAGATTAAACTTGTGATGTGCAATTTGGAATTTGAAGTCCTGTATTTTTAAGAAACATCGATGACTTGATTTTATTTTTCTGGTTTTAGCAGATTGAGGTGATGATAATCCTACATTTCCCAAGTACCAAAAATATTAAATATTTATAAGTTACTGTATAGATGATATAGATGTTATGTTGTATGTCATAAATAATTTTTTTTTAATTACTTATAAACATGAGGGAAAAAATCTTTAATAAGAGAATTGGAACACCAACTGGATTAATTCAGATTGAAATTATACTGATTTAAACAAGATCCATCCTATTTATGTTATAAACACAAAATCAGGTGTACATCTTGTTTAGCACAACAGAAGTTCTACCCTAACCAATGTAAATTTCCTGGAAAAACATAATGAATTCTTTTATTAAGTGGTTTTTTTTCTGCAAAGCATGCAGAAAAATTTTGTAATTTACCATAATTTGTGTAATGCTTCATACTTGAAAACTTAACTGTAGAGACCGCTTTCCTATACAATGGTGGGGGAAAAAAAAAAAAAATTCAACAGTATGAAATCAAAACCAAGATTCTATGTTGTATTTTTAGATCAAATCCGAGATCTCATACTAGTTCACTATCAAAATATGGTACTAAGAGCACAGAATTAAGGTATATTATATATGCTGTTCCTTTCTCACTTTATTTAGAAGCAGACTGACGCAACATTTAGGTCCTGGTTTCACAATCCTGTACAATCTTTTCTATTTATTCTTGAATTTGCAGATGTAGACACAGAGATACAGAGATACATTAAGTTAAAACAAATTACTCAAAGGCTCCAACTAAATTAGTCATAAAGAACAGAATGGAGACTCCTGAATTCTTTACCATTGGTCTAATCAATAAACTGATTTTTTTTCTCCTTCTTTACCATTTCTATTAGGTTGCATTTTTTGGCTTTTCTTTGAATGTCTGTATATGGGAACAAAAAATAAAAATAAAAGAGAGATAGATGCTCCACAGTCTCTTTCTTTGAAATATTTATGTTGATGTTAGTTCAGAACATACAGAGAAATTATAAAAACTATGACTTATTCTTTGCACATCACTGAAAGTAAATACTAGATCCTTCCTTCTCTTAGACATACATAGTTCCCACTTGAACATTTAACTCTGCTACAAGTCATATTTCTTTTAAAAAGAAACTCTCCAGCCAGTTTTATATCAGAATAAATTGTCTGCATTGATGTACTTGGTGTCAGTTCAATGACTAATTGTGAATTTAAATGGCTGCAGAGCTCAGTATCATCTTAAAATTCAAGTACCTTTTCTCTACATCTGATTAGTCCATGCCAAGGGGCAATGAGCTGTCAGCAGGAAAAATACTCTGTATCTCTGGGTTTCCAAAGCCCTTTTTTTTTGACAGGCAGTCTTTTTCTCAGAATCTGAATAATTTCACTCATGAGAAAATATGTTTTGATTATTGTAAATGATCAGGTGTTCTTTTTTCCCCCCTCTCCCATCAAAGTTCAACACAATCCTGAGGCACACTTCTGATACACTAAGATAGACAATAAAAGGCTGTCTAAAATAAGGACTATTCAGTAGTGAGTAATTGCATAAATTGAGTCTCAAATCTGTAAACCTGATAGTCATATGTTTATGTCTGTTGTTTTCTCTGTCTAACCTCTTAGAAGATAAGGTATGAGACTTGAATAATAATACCAGAAACAGTCTTTGCAAACTAGTGAGATAGAGAAATTCTAATGATGTGTTTTTTTCTCTTTTTGCTGTATATGCTTGCCTCAGATGCTTTTTTTTTTAGGCTTTTTTAATTTTAAGGAATGACTAACACCAAAATTTTATTCTTAGTTCAAGAACTCTTAACTGTGAAAAGATAAATTGATTCTGACTAATACGTGACTGTATCATGTCATGGTGTGTCAATGACAGACAGTTAAAAACCTGTGTCTTCCCTCTTCAGAACTGAAGAGTCACTGTGATAGCTCACTGTGAGATAGCTTATCAAATCCCTTATATTCAGGTAAATTTAACAAACTATCTGAAGACTATTTCCCTTGACAATGCTTCAAGAGGCATATGCAAAAATTTGAGTCAACTAAATCACTATTTCTGAATGTTTATATCAGTAACTTTTCTTGTCTCACTCTTTATGTCTGGGTATATTTTTCTGATTCCTGTGTATTTCATCATGTTTTTATCAGATTTATCAGTACCCCAACCTTTTAATCAGACTTTCATGGTCAATTACTACTCCAAAATTATATTTATTAAATTTAATGTCTTTCAATTCATATAAATTTCAATCAGGAAAAAAAAGAAGTTAACAAGATAAGCATGTGTCTTACAATACTATGGTGGATTGATCCTGGCTAGATGCCAGGTACCCACCAAAGCTGCTCTGTCACTCTCCCTCCTCAGATGGACAGGGAAGAGAAAATATAACAAAAGGCTCACGGTTCAAGGTAAAGGACAGAGAAAGATCACTCAGCAATTACTATCATGGGCAAAACAGATTTTATTTAGGAAAAATAATTTAATTTATTACTAATCAAATCAGATCAGGGTAATGAGAAATAAAACCAATTCTTAAAACACCTTCCCCCTACTCATTCCTTCTTCCTGGGCTCAACTTCACTACTTCCTCCCCTCAGCAGTGCAGGGGGATAAGGAAAGTGGGTTGTGGTCGGTTCATCACAGCATTGTTTCTACCTCTACTTCCTTCTCAGGGGAGGACTTCTCACACTCTTCCTGTGATTCAGTGTTGGGTCCCACCCATGGGAGACAGTCCTCCATGAACTGCTCCCACCAGCTGTAGTTCTTTGCAAACTGCTCCAGCATGGGTCCCTTCCATGGGGTGTAGCCCTTCAGGAACAGACTGTTCCTGCAGGGTCCCCTGCAGGGTCACAAGTCCTTCCACCGAACCTGCTCCAGTGTGGGCTTCTCTCTCCATGGGTCCACAGGTCCTGCCAGGAGATTGCTCCAGTGTGAGCTCTCCACAGGGTCACAGCCTCCTTTGGCTATCCACCTGCTCTGGCATGGGGTCCTCCACAGGCTGCAGGTGGATAGCTGCTTCACTATTAACCTCTATGGGCTTCAGTGGGACAACCTGCCTCACCCTGGTCTTCTCCCCAGGCTACAAGGAAATCTCCTCTCCCTTGCCTGGAGCACCTCCTCCCCTTCCTTATTCACCAACTTTTGCATCTGCAGAGTGGTTACTCTGACATATTTTCACTCATCTTTTGGCCCAGTTGTGCAGTTATTTTTAAATCCTTCTTAAATATGTTATCACACAGGTGCTACAGCCTTGGCCAGAAGCAACTTTTTTCCCACTTCTTAAATGTTATGACAGAGGCACAACCAGTGTTGCTGATTTGCTCAGCCTTGGCCAGCAGTGAGACCATCTTGGTGCTAACTGGTACTGGCTGTATCAGACACAGAGGAAGCTTCTAGCAGCTTCCATAGAAACCACCTCTGTAGCTACTTCTCTACCAAAACCTTGCCACAAAAATCTAATACAAAAACTTAGTCAAACGTATTTTATTTGCTTAACCTTGTTGGCCTTGTTGGTCAGGGCCTTGAAGAAGACTAAATACATTTCAAATTATTAGTAGAATTCTAAAGATTTGATAATTTTTCCCTATGTCTTCCATTTTAATTTTTTAATTATTTTTTGTTTCTTTCATATAACTTCTTTTGTTGGTATGTTTGGCTTTGTTTGTAGGCTTTTCTGGAAAGAGGGGGGTGTAAATGCTAAATGTTGTGAAATTATAGTGAATAGTAACAATAGTAACAACAGGAAAAAAAATCATTACAACAATTTTATTTTTTAAGCCTTTTTGATATTTCTATTACTCCAGTGAGACATCAGGAATATTTTGCAAGTGACAGAGCACGTTCTCTTTTATAGAAACATCTTTAGCACTTCATTTTCTTCATATTTCTTCAATATTAAGTATTATTATACTTTCTGACATTCTGTAAAAATGAATTGGCTTTTTTTGTTTTTGCATTTGGATATGATTTTTGATGATATAAGTGGTCAGATATTGAAGGCAGTCAGCAGATAGTGTGATAGTATGTGGGTGGTTTAAAAGCTTTTTATCTGATTTTTGTAAGACTAAAATCTTTTCCATATGATGACTATTAGAAGGCTTCCAAAAAGAAGTAAATTTCCTTATCTCATGTAATCTACTTCTTACTTATTACTGGCTTCAGTGAAGTTTTTTGTATACCGGGAGACTGTTCATAGCAATTCAGGTTGGCAAAATTGAGGTCTTAGATTAGACTTGTCAAAGAGATCAGTTTATTTATTTACAATTATTTGGGTAGCAAAGCTTTATTTGTTTTAAAAGTTTTCGTTACAGAGACATTCTGTTGCCATGTACACATGTACACCATTTTGTATAACGGGATCTTAACTTCTGCTTGGTTTTCAAAGAAATACATTTTGTACTGTACTTTCAATAGATCTGAAGTCTAATTTATATTACCACCGTGATCTTTTCCTACTTAATCCAAGCCAGACTAATTTTAAAGCGATTGGGTGAGAATGTCCATGTATGAGTTACTGAGAAGTGAGACTATTAGGAGTCTGTTTATATAAGAACATAGAATCATAAAATCATTAGGGTTGGAAAGGACCTCTAGGATCATCGAGTCCAACCTTCATCCTAACATCTATCTATTCATTAGACCATAGCCTCAAGTGCTACATTCACTTGTTTTTTTAAACACCTCCAGGGATGATGACTCCACTACCTCCCTGGGCAGCCTGTTCCAGTGTCTAACCACTCTCTCAGTGAAGAATTTCTTCCTAATATCTAATCTAGACCTCCCCTGACGCAATTTGAGGCCATTTCCTCTGGTTTTACCATTAGTAATTTGGGAGAAGAGACCAACGCCAGCCTTGCTACAACCTCCTTTTAAGTAGTTGTAGAGAGCAATAAAGTCTCCTCTCAGTCTCCTCTTCTTTAGACTAAACAAGCCCAGTTCCCTCAGCCTCTCCTCATAAGGCATGCTTTCCAGACCCCTCACCAGCTTTGTTGCCCTTCTCTGGACCCACTCCAGCACCTCAATGTCCTTCTTGTACTGTGCTGCCCAAAACTGGACACTGTACTCAAGGTGTGGTCTCACGAGTGCCAAGTACAGGGGCATGATCACCTCCCTACTTCTGCTGGTCACACTGTTTATGATACAGGCCAGGAAGCCTTTGGCTTTCTTGGCCACCTGGGTACACTGACTCCTCCTCCAGCTCCCTCAGCACCCTCAGGTGGATCCCATCTGGCCCCATAGACTTATGGGTGTCCAGATGGATTAGCAGGTCTTTCACTACTACTTCCTAGATTGTGAGGGGATTATTCTGATCTCCATCTTTATCTTCCAGCTCAGGGGACTGAATACCATGAGGATAACTGGTCTGACTATTAAAGACTGAGGCAAAGAAGGCATTAAGTACCTTAGCCTTTTCCTCATCCTTGGTAACAATGTTCCCCCTCACATCCAATAAAGGGTACAGATTCTCCCTGGTTCTTTTTTTGCTGTTTATATATTTGTAAAAACACTTTTTATTATCTCTTGCAGCGCTAGGTAGAACCAGGCTGAGTTCTAGCTGAGCTTTTACCCCTGTAATATTCTTTCTGCATGACCTAACTAATTCCTAACTCTTCCTGAGTAGCTTGCAACTTCTTCCAGAGGTGGTAGACTCTCCTCTTTCTCCTAAGTCCCAGCAAAAGCTCCTTGTTAGTCAGGCCAGTTGTTCCCCCCCTTAGTTTGTCATGGGGGAAAGCCTGCTCCTGTGCCTTTAAGAGCTCCTTCTTGAAAAAAGTCCAGTCTTCCTGGACCCCTTTGCCCTCTAGGACTCTAACCCAAGGGATTTTCTCAACCAGTGTTCTAAATAGGTTGAAGTCTGCTCTTTGGAAGTCCATGGTAATAGTTTTGCTGACCCCCTCCTTACTTGGCCAAGAATTGAGAATTCTATAATTTCATGGTCGCTAAGCCCAAGATGGCCTCCAACGACCACATCATCCAGCAGACCTTCTCTGTTTGTAAACAAGAGGTCCAGCAAGGCACCATCCCTGGTGGGCTCACTTACTAGCTGAGTCAGGAACTTATCTTCCACACAATCCAGTAATCTCCAAATTGTTTCCTGTCTGCTGTGTTATATTCCCAGCAGATGTCTGGTAAGTTGAGGTCCCCCACAAGAACAAGGGTTTGTGATTTTGCAGCTTCTGCCATTTGTCTATAGAACAATCTGTCAACCTCTTCATCCTATTTGGGTGGTCTATAACAAACTTAGAAGCAGGACTACAACCCTGGATTTCAGGAGGTCTGACTTTGGCCTTTTTAAATAATTGCTGGGTGAAATCTCATGGGACAGGTTGCTAGAGGGCATAGGGGCTCATGATAGTTGGTTAACATTTAAAGGACCTCTTCTTCCAAGCTCAGGACCAGAGCATCCCAGCAGGTGGGAAATTGAGAAAGGGAGCCAGGAGACCTGCATGGTTAAATAAGGAACTGTGGAGTAGACTTAAGAGGAATAAGAGAGTCTACAGATCATGGAAGCAGGGTCTGGCTACCTCTGTTGTCAGAGAATGTAGGTAGGCAACTAGGAAGGCTAAGGTCTAGTTGGAACTCAACCTTGCAAGGGAGGTCAAGGATAACAAAAAGGGCTTCTTCAAATATATTGCAGGAAAAGCTAAGGTTAGAGGCAATGTAGGCCCTCTACTGAATGAGGTGGGTACCCTGGTGACAGATGACACAAAGGCGGCAGAATTATTAAATGCCTACTTTGTCTCTGTCTTTACTGCTGAAGACTGTCCTCAAGAGCTCCTGACACCCGAGGCACCAGAGGATAGCATGACTAAGGAGTCTTCCCTGGTTGATGAGGACTGGGTTAAAGAACAGCTGAGTAATCTGGACATCCATAAGTCCACGGGTCCTGATGGAATGCATCCACAGGTGCTGAGGGAGCTGGCACAGACCACTCTTATCTTCAGTAAGTCATGGCAGACAGGAGAGGAGCCTGGGGACTGGAGGAGGGCAAACATCACTCCAATCTTCAAAAGGGGTAAGAAGGAGGATGCAGGCAACTATAGACTGGTCAGCCTCACCTCCATCCCCAGAAAGATAATGAAGCAACTTATCCTCGGCACTATCCTTATCCACCTAACCCACGTAAACTACATTGGTTATTCTGTCTTATTCCTGATGTTTCATGTCTAATGAAAAGAACTTAACTACTCATTTAAAAAACCCAACATATCCTAAATTATTAATTGTCTAACTTTATCTACAAAGAATGGCATGATTTTGAGATTGCATATTACTTTGCAAATTATTACATTTTTCAGCTGTGTTGTGTTGTCTGATACAAAACTACTAAAGAAACTCTCATACAAGAATTAATTGTTGCGTTTTCTAAAACAATGCTTAGTTTGCCAGATCTCATCTATTACCACATACACTGCTTGACTGAGATGCTGTTACCTGGATTATGTACTTAGCTTTAACAAAAAAAATAGATTTTACCATTCACAATAAGGCTAATATAATCATATTTGTGGCTGCATGTAATTCCAAAGCATATACAAGGACATAGCTAACCCTTATCTTTAAATTTTCAGGTGATTTTAAGAAAATTGTGTCTTAAGAAAGAAAATCAGTGAAAATACAGTTTTCAGCTATAGCAGTCTGTGTTTTATGTACATACATTGAGTTTACAACCTGCATAGTAGTTTTTATTTTTCCTTAGTAGAAATAGAGAACTCCTAGTCACTCTACTTAGAGATGCATCTTTCTTAGACAGGTGGATCCTATTTCTTCCAATCAGTCCTCAGTCCCGAAGACAGATATACACCATAGTTATAAAAAAAAATTACATTTATTCTTCCCTTCAGAATAGCTTTTTTTTTTAAGAGCTTGTTTCTAGAGCTAAGTTATTAAATCCTTAAAAT
>JANIJG010010581.1:15923-27752 GCA_024611175.1 Megaceryle torquata | reverse complement strand
TTATATAAAAAAAAAAAACAATTTTATAAAAAAAAAAAAAAAAAAAAAAAAAAAGTATTGCTTCTTGGTAAGAAAAATAATAAGTTTCTGCAACTTTATTTTCCCACAAATTTTAAAGCAATGTTGAAATTACTAAACAGAAAAAAAGCCACTGACAAAAAAAAAATAAAATTCCCCCTCCCCCAAAAAATCCCATCAAAACTACAAACACCACACCACAACCCACAAATAGTATGCCACCTTTTGCCCCTAGAAAGAAACAAAAATTAAAATATCTTCTGAGGATAAAATGAAAAAAGTATTTCAAAAATTTGTGAAACATTTCAATTTTCTTTTAGAAAGAAAAAATATTTTTCTGGCTCAAACATTAACATATTTTAAGTATCTGTATTATAAAATGTATCTTAGAAAATATTTTCAAGCCACAAAATATTTGTCTACTTTTTTCTTTTTTTTTTAATTTAAAAATATCTATTTATGAAAAAATCCTATTTTTGAAATGCAGCACTTTCTTCAGAAAAATATTAAAAAGATAAAAATTGGCCAACTTTAATTGTAATACTAGAAAAGAGTAAAACTAAACTCAGAGTTCTTTCCATGCTACTAGATAATGAGTATGTTGAATTCTTCTATTCACGTCAATGTTCACATGAGCAGCTGAAATCTGTTTTCTGATCCTGCTAACACAAACAGGAAATATTTTTAAGTGGCCTGACAACATATTGAAAAATCAAAGTTGTGTGTGCAGAAGAGAAGGGAAAGTTCAACAATTCTAAGAGGAAACACAATTTCATTTTGTTGATTTATTTTGTTTTGTCTTTATTATTTATGTTGTCCCTATTAACACTTGGTAGTCCCAGAAATTAAAAAATCCATTTCTCCATGAAATTCTCACAGTGTAACAAATTTTTAAAACAATTTAAAACATCTTTTTTTTTTTTTTTTTTTTTTTTTTTTTTTTAACATGGAAATAAAATGCTTGCTGCAGATCTGAAGTCTCAGCTTCCCAACTACTATTGCAAAACTGAGTGAGTCTATGCCCAAAGAAATCTTAGTCAAGCAGATGCTGCCAGAACATCAGAAATGGAAAGCTTCCTGCCAACTCAGCTGAACGATTTAGATGCCCTGAATATCCTGACAAGAAACTCTCTCTCCATGGAGTATCCTGGCTAAAGATAGACCTCCTAGGTGATGAGGTATTCAGTTTTATGGCAGATAGTTGACATTTTCAGATTGCCAGAGATAGACTTGCTGGCAAGAAACATTATCCTGGGAAATCTGCCTAGTTTCTGTCAGAATATTCAAGAAAATCAACACCTTCCTATGGAATTTAACAATTTTGTCAAGTTGGCACTTTCTGATAGAAAAAACATAGAAAAAATGTGCATTTTACTCATAAATATTCAAAATTAAAAGAGATCTGGAAAAAACCCACAAAGATCGGTTCTTTTAGAAATATGTCTATGACTCAATGTCAAGGATGCCATTTGTAATCCTGTCCTTAACATTGACTCAATTAAGTAACTTTAATGATGTTATCTTACTTCATAGGTATGTCTCCAATTTTTCATTACTAATTAAAATATAATTTGACCCACAATGGGGCCTGTGATAATAAAATATAATTTGTGGATCTTGGTTGGAAGAAAATGGACACTGCTATCATGAACTGTCCTTGAACCATGGAAAGAGTGTGAAGGAAGAACAGTGGTGAAAAGACAATGAAGCAAGAAGATAAAGCAGAGCAAAGTAGAGAAAAACAGGACATGGGGGATACTGGGTGAGTTATATAGCAACCAATCATGTAGTAGATTTAGGTGCATGAACAGTGTGTGGGCTATTGCATGTATCCAGTCATCATTGCCATTAGTGTGCGTGATCAGTGAAGCTTGCTCTATATAACCAAGGGATATACCGATAATAAAGGTCTTCACTTTATAACTCTCATGGAATTGCTGAAGTCCATTCTCCCCCCACAATAATTTTGTAGTTTTTAGGGGGTGTTAGTGTTTCAGGGTGGTTTTTTTCATATTACTTCTTTGGAAGATTATGTGGGACTGTTCAACTGTTACAAGTTTATAATAAAATCATCAACATAATGAAATGCCCTTTTTAATTAAATACATTTTCAGAGTCATTTACTTGGTTTACTTTCCAGCTACCATTGATGACTTTCCTAAGGTAAGTTTCAGTCTTCAGTGGAGAAATATAACCAATTTGAATCTATCAATTTGAGCAACATGATTTGGGGGAGCAGGACAAAACAGAATAACATAGCTGATCTGGCACTATAAAATAACTTTAATTAAAATAGTGTAGGTGTCACACTTTCTCAGGCAAAGCAACAGTCAATATAATTCTGCAACACTCTCTAGATTTTTCAGATAAGATCAAAGTCAAAGCCTAAGTGACTCATTAAATCATTTTGTCTGTCCTCATATTGGCAAAAAAATGTTCCACATCTTTATGGCCAAGGTATTTATATTATGTAAAAATGGGTGAACTTTTGACACCAGAGAAGTCTCAAACCAAGAAAATCTATAGGTAGACTTATAAATACTTAAAAAAAAAAAATAGTTTTGCTGATCCTGGTTATTTCGTGTTCATCTCTGATTTTATGAGGCTTTAAAAGTTGTTCCCTTTCCTTTTTCTAGATGAATTTAACATTATTTTAAGACAATGTACTAGCCTTAACATGTTTCAAATATTCCTAGATGATCAGATACAATGTGTGTCTCATAATTTTATTACCCCACTTCAACCTTTCAGATCAGAGACTGTAAAAAAACCCTGTATAAACCATGTAGCTAGTACAAAAGATAAAATAAAATGTGGCTCTGTGTCAAATTAGAGACAATCAGGATTATAGATGATTTATGTATTCTATATATTGCAGAAATTGATTTGAAGGTATGACTTTAGTGTCCAGGGTGCATATATGACACAGGAAAGCCCAGCAGAGTGTGGAGTTTCCATTGTGTGGAAAATCTATGCATTTTTTCGGGACCTTTAAGTACATTTATTCATTTATTTAATCTAAAGCTTCATTTTCACTTAGCCCTGTGTTGAGTAGGGACTATACTTTATTATAGAATGAATTATTCCTCTGATGGTCTGTCTTTTTTGAAACTCTGTATCTAAGTTAGTTTCCAAAATAAGTTGCTGAAATACGCTCCATGTGATCTACAATACTACTGCTTGTTCTCCTGATTCTGGCCTCCATATTCACCAGGCAATCTTTCAGATCTATTTTGAGTTACTACAGGAGACATTTCTGATATTCTTTCTATCAACAAGAATGTTAATTTGACCTGATATTCAAAGGTCTGGTTTTCTACTTCCCCACTAAAGAGTGATTGTATAAGATACTGGTCTCTAATGAAACTGTATTAAGTCTTCTGTTGTTTCACTAGCTGATATGTGTTCAGGGCTGGTAAGTGAGATAAGGCTTTGGTTTTTTGAAGATAGATTTGATGGACAAGAGCCCTTTGGTTTGAGACTGTATTCATTAACTGCATTACTGCAGTTTTCTTCATAAGATACATAACATAAACTGAAAAAAAATAAAACAAAGAATAATACTTTAGATACAGACCCTTTACTAACTATAAAAGTGAGAAAAGGAAGATGTCACTTCAAAGTGCTTTCCTTTCTTCAAAGCCCTTGGTTTTAATAAGGTTTATCAAAATTTAAAAGAGTTGATTTTTAACAAATAAAACCCTTTTTTAGCCTTTTCTAAATTTAGTTTTTTCTTCCAAAGAGAGAACAAATTATGTCAAAATTTTTTCTTTGACATCTTTTCTTCCTGAACTTCGTTAATATATTTTTCTTCTAAGTACAATTTAAACTTCATTTAAGGTGACCAGTAAAATACAATGATAACCAAACTTTCCAAAAAATAAGGTTAAGATTCTGCATTATCACACAGTCAGAAATTTCAGTGAAGGTATTGCATACTTCTGCATGTATAAAAAAGGACCTTTGAATTTTAAACTGTTGTATTTTAGAAGGTGATCCTTACCAGTTGCAAACCTGAAAAGTAAAAAACACAACCAGTTACCTAACATCCCCATATACATACCAACCCCAAGATGGTAGATAAAGTGCTGAGCAGGAGGAGGGCGTGAAGCACAGTGCTCAGGAAGAAGAGTCGGTAGGTCCTAATACCTTCTGAAGGGTGTTCCCTGGATCAAGATATGAATAAGGTCAATATTCAGAAAATTAATTACCCTCCTCTCCCTGATGCAACAGGCTACTTATAGATCTCCTGGCTGGGGCGTGGAGACTGTTCTGGCATCAGTGCATGTATGGCCAGTGCATTCATGGAGTCTGAACAGTATTTTTCCACCCACAGTGGCTAACAGCGCTCATCCCTCCTGTTATGCATGCATGGGATCTTGGGGCACCTCTGGTCGTCGTTACTTCATCAATTTCAGCTCTCTCATCCCATATTTGAGATTTCCTTTCATTGTTTGGTTCTTGATATCACTCCCAGACAACAAGGAGCGGCTAAGACTGGCTGACTGGCTGATTCCCCCATGCACCTGCACATTCCAGGCGTGGAAATGAGTACTGTGCTCTCCTGTGCAGTGCAACAACAGATAGTGGTGTGCTGGAGGGCCACAACAATGGATCAACATGTTCTAGTATGAATACAGGGCAGTAGGTCATTATCTTTTATACTACAACTACTAATGCAAAACAGTAATTTAAGTCTATATGAGCTTTATAATCTAGAGTGTGTCAGAGTATTTTTAAAACGGTATATATTGCAATGAAAATAAAGTTTGAACATGCATCATAATATCAGTTACTTGTAATAATGTGAAAGGTAGTGCAGGGGGTTTGAATTGGTGTAGGGAGTATGGTTAAGTTTAAAAAACCTTAGGTGGATATGCACAGATGGTTGCAGGTAGTGAGGAAAAGAATACAGAGAATTTCTTGTTGTTTTCTGTTCTTGGAAATTTTACTCTCTTTAAAGAACATTCAAAGAGCTTCATATGTGAAATTACAGCAAATGGTCAGGTCTTTCTTCAAAGTCATTGATCTAAGGAGCACTTCTCAGTTTTCTGACTGCATTGGATGTTAGTCTCCCATTTTAAAAACTAAATTGTTTTCATTCTTTAGCATATTGTTTTCCTGTGACCATTTTTTAATTTTTTTTTTTTAACTGGAAAACCTCTCCAGTTTTTTCACATCTTTGAGAACTTTCCAATCCTTACATGATCTTTCATTTATGGTAACAGTGTATACTTTAAGAAACTGTTCTTTGGAGATGTTAAAACAGTTGCAGCTCTCAGGGATTTCTACTAAAGAAAGAATATCTTAGACGTATATCTAATGTGTTCTCCCTGTCATTATTTTGGGAGGGAGAAGTACTGTGAAGACAGTTAAATTACTCTTCATATGTAAAAGCTTGATTATAAAAGAATTGCCAACTGCTTTTAAGGCTTTCTAGTATACCAGCGAATAAGATGAATGTGTTTTATGGACATTTATGAGAGTTTTAAATTTCCAAGTAACATCCATTTTGGAGAGATGCTTTTGCGTACCCAAAGATTTGAGGTTTCATGGTCCCTTTTTAAGATGTCTTCATTATGGGAAAAACAGGTAAGTAGCTGAGCCTTGTCACTGTGATATAAGCAAGTAACACAGTAACTCCTAGTAACTCCTAATCTTATCATCTAGTCCAACACCCCTGACAAGTGTCCTGGCAGGAGTGTTGGACTTGATGATCTTTAGAAGTCCCTTCCATCCCCTACCATTCTGGGATTCTGTGATTCTCTCCAAAGCTTAACATTGTGAAAAATAAATATCTAAGCTATTCTGATTTGCTTCCTCCTTGAAGATCTTTTCTTCCTAACACTTGTAACATATTGGGAATTTTTTGGTTTGGTTTGGTTTGGTTTTAATCCAGGCAGATTCAGATCTCCGGGCCAAACACTGGCTTGTTCTTTGTATGCTCTTTTTATTGTCAGTCTGTGTCCCAGCTATCTCCATGGATTTTACTATGTTTTACTATCTCACCAGTTTTACTATGTTACAGACAAATTGTCTAAAATCATTCCTAATTCAAATGTTAGACTTTTTTATTTCCAAATTGTGAATAAAGCAAAAGATATACGGACTGACAAATAGAACTATCGTTGTGCATGTGAAAGTATATTTCTCTCATCAATGTGTCATCATTTTAGGAGTGGAACACAATGAACTCAATTTCCTGATTATGTGAAAATTGCATGTATCATTCCATTTCTAGATTCAGTATCACATATTGTTTTGTCCATACGTATTGAGGCTATTCACATATGACATTTATACTAAGTGTCCAAATTAGGTTTCATGGCTCTTAAAACTAACATATGTGAACATCGAATAAATAGTTCTGTAAATCCTAGTACATGTAAGATAATTCCCTCACTTTGTTGTCTGGTGTTCACACTATGACTGACATAATCTGTGATTTTATGATGTGACCATTCTATGATTCTATGATCACTGAGTTTACATCAGGGGGGAAGGGAGTGGCAAATAGGAGAAACAGAAGAGTCTGGGTTTTGTTTCAGGTTAATAAAACATGCAATAATGTAATCTATTAGGTATCACCTAGAGATATCTTTGTGAGAAATTATTGCTATTGCAGACTGTTTAGGAAACCTGGTAATTGTTCCCCAAGAGCTTACCATCTAGGATTTTTTTTTTTTTTTTTTTTTTTTTTTTTTTTTTTTTATCATCTAGCATTTTATAGACAGATGAGACAAACAGGTTAGAGTGAGGTGAGGAAAGTGTGTTTAGACAATTTCTAGCGAGAAATAAAAGTCACAATGTATTTTTTCTTGACATTGTCATGTTTCAGTTCATTAATAACTTGTTATGATATTTTCTTAAATATTAATTTCAGAGCAATGCACATTTTACAACTTTATGGTAGGTGAAGAAACTAGAAAACATGAACCTTAGTGTAGCTAGAGTTATTAAGGTCTCTAAGTATATTTAAATTATCTGTTCACAATCTACTCATAGTTTAGGAATTACAGTTAAACCATAGAAAATAAGTGCCTGAGGCAGACTAAGTTCAGATAAGTTTTTGAAATAAAAGTTTTAATTTCTGCTTAATGTTATCGGATAGAAGTGTAAAATAGGCTTCAAATTCAGTAATTAATACTGTAAAATTAACCATCTCTAAGGGTCTCTCTTTTATTTTTCCTGAAATTGTCCTGCTCCTTTCAGGGAGAAGTTAAGGTAAAAATTCTTACTGAACCCTTAGGGTTCAATTTACCTGAAAGTAGCTATGACCTTCTGTACTGAGCAAGTCTATAAAAAAGCAGCAGGTGGTGTCTCCATGGCAGTTTGACCTATTTGGCTGCAAGGTTACTTGGCATGCAAAGTACACTTTTGTTATACTGAGGCAGGGCAATCTGGTCCTGGGGAGAGGAAAAACAAAACAGGACTGTGTTGTCAGAAATGAAAGAAGCAGAGGTTTTACAGATGCTATTTAAGGAAACTCTATCAATTTATTTAATAGAATAAAGCGAACCTAGAGAATCTTTTATGTCCATAGCAAAAATATATTGCCCTATTTTTTTAAGAGGGATATGTAAATTTATAGCTCTGCATGGATAACTACTACTAACAGTAAACCAGAGCAGGAATAGGAGTGCAACATTACTTACAGCTATGACCTTTGATGAGCCTGATCTAAACCACTGCAAAATTAGAAGGAATCTCTTTTCTCATTTAATGGGCTTTTGCCATAGTAAACTTGCCTGTTTGAAGAGCAGTGGCAGTCCCAGAATATAACATTAGAGAATTAGTTCCAAAGCAACTCTTCTTAATCTGTTTTTGTGGTAGTGAGTCTTGTTGTCCGATTAGAAAAAAAAAAAAAGAGTCCTGAAGAAGTGAAGATGTCTCCCGCAGTTTGAATACTTTGCATTCAATGACCTGCATAAAATGTATTGTAAAAAACAAACCAAAACATCTCACAGATTTTCTAGATGGATTTGGCACTGCCTGTACAAATACAGTAACTATACACTCAAATGGCCAGATTATTTGCAGAAGTTTTACACTTCATCACTTAATGGAATTTACATAAGCAGTTAAAACATTTTATATTTAACTGTTATAAAGTATAGCTTTCAACTAATGAGGAGTATCTTTTGTTGTCTTGTTTCCCAGAGTTCCCTTTTTTTTACCCAGTACTTTTTTAGATGGTTTACATGATTCTTCCACAAGGTTTTGAACTTTATTGTCATATCTTACCCATTCCGACTTATCTCATTCAAAATAAGGATAAATATCTGAACCAGTTTAATTTTGACACTTAGGTTATTAATACCGAGCTGCTAGTATCACAGGATTTGTATTTTTTACAGAAAATCAGTATTCTATTCTAGTAGAGCTCCCTGCTACTTCTCTGAGGGGGAGAAAAAACCCAAATAAGCAATATAAAAAAGATAAGGAACTGATCATAGTGATGCAGTTGCTGTGGACAAAGGAAGAAGAACAAAGTAGCTTGGTTTAATCATTGTGGCTAGTTGTACATAATGGCAATCACTTTAATTTCTCAACAAGTTTTCTTTGCTGTTTACTTATCAAGTATCAGAATTTAGTATCATTAAGAATAAAGGAAAAGAAAGTGGCATGAAGATGTATTTTTAAGAAACCTTTAAAATCAACACCACTGCTACTAAACACAGCTGAAGTACTGAGAATCCTTTTCAAAAAAACCCCAAAAAACCAAAAACCAACCAACCAAACCCACAAACCAAAAAACAGAAACAAACAAACAAATAAAAATCAAAGTACTGTTAACTAAATACTTAATTATTCAAATTATATTGCTCCACTTATGTGATTATATTCAACATAACAAGGAAAGAACTTTGTAAATTAATCCAAAACAATTTCTTACAATTATATTAGCTTACAAACTTTTTTTTTTTTTGGTTGTACTAATACAGGTTTCTAAAGTATGACTTCATTATGAGAAAAAATTATATTAACATGGAAATGTTTTACATGGGAAATTGATATTTTGGACCATAGATTTGAACTAGCATATGAAGCATATTTAAACAAACAAACACAAAACCAAAACAAAAATAAAACAAACAAAAAACACAAACAAAAAATAATCAAACAAGCAAGAAAACCACACAAAAAACCCCAATGAACAAAGAAACAAAAATCTTCTGATTTCTTTTGGCTGGAAGCTGTGAAACTATTCAAGAGAAATACTTACAGAACTAAGATCACTGCCAAAGCTGATGGGTTCTACATCCCTTTTTGCTCAGAAGTGAAGAATCAATATACTTCTAGGTCAGTTCTCTTTTAGCAAAAGGACAACTGGAAAAGAAGTGAGAAAAGACAGTGACAGAAGGAATGAATTTGCCAGTCAAATCAGGAAATATATGTACTTTTCTTAGTTGAAACCATACATTTCTAATTACATCATTTGGTGAATCTTTCTGAGTAAAATATTTAAGATAGTGATATGCAGTAAGATAACACTTTCTAATTAAGTATCAGTATATCACATTATTTTATTAAATATTAAGATATTTTTACCTAAAAAATACTACCTAAGGTCCTTAAAAAAGAAAAAACAGTGAGGTCTTTTCCTCTCAAATGTTAGAACCACAGTGCCAAATGCTTCCCAAACTGGATATTATACTGCTAAAACTTTGCCATAGGTCTATGTATGCTAACACAGACCTATGTCTTAATATTGGCTAGAACATAGACTTTCCTATAACTCAGTCTTCTGCAGTGTAGAATCATAAACTGTTGTCTGGTGACAGCTTTTTTTTCTCTGCTGCTAGATGTGATTTTTAGGCAAGTATTAGCTTGTTGAAATGAAACTACCATTGGTACACAAAACTTTAATACAGAACTAGCACAAGGTAAACTGGTATCAGGGTAGCTTTTTGTCTTGCCAAAGACAAGTTCTGATAAGGTCTTATCATGTTTTGCCCATATGCATATAGTAACTAATGAAGATTAACACTTAGCATAATGTTAATTCTATAAAAGGTAGTCACCAGTGAAGAAGAGAAAACTATATCACTTCCATACTCCTTAGCTCTACTTGAGTGTAACATATCCTAAACTGCAAGTAAGTATGTTTGATAAAAAGGGTGGGAAATTACATAAAATTTCATCACCAAGAAATGATCATATAAAGATTCTAGCTCCAACAGAGGTATCAGTATCTTTTTCGTTTAGTCACCATTTCCTTAAGGTTTCTGGGCATGAAATCCAAATCCTCAATCACTGGAAGTTCCTGACATGTAAATCTAGATAGAGACCTAGACACTTGCAGAAACTTTACAGGTATTTTTCTGCTTCTGAACAGGAAATCTGGTAGACCTTTTTGAAGACTGTCTATTAGTTGTGTTCTATGAAAACTGTACAGTTCTGTGTACACTGAGTGTTGATTTTGTTGAGCAATTATTTTCAGAAAGGAAGGGCAAGGCAAACAAGACTGCCTCCAGTCTAATTTTGGGGAGGAGTGGCTGGAAAGCTGCCTGGCAGAAAGGGAACTGAGACTATCGATCACTGATCTACAATCGGCTGAATGTGAGCCAGAGGCGTGCCCAGGTGCCCAAGAAGGCCAATGGCATCCTGGCCTGTATCAGAAATAGTGCAGTCAGCAGGAGAAGGAAAGCGATCATACCTCTGTACTCGGCACTGGTGAGGCTGCACCTTTAGTACCGTGTTCAGTTTTGGGCACATCAGTACAGAAAAGACATTGAGGTGCTGGAGCAGGTCCAGAGAAGGGCAACTAAGCTGGTGAAGGATCTAGAGAACAAGTATTAAGAGAAGCAGCAGAGGTAAATGTGGCTGTTTAGTCTGAAGAAATGTAGGCTGAGGGGAGATCTTATCACTCTCTACAAATACCTGGTAGGAGGCTGTAGTGAGGTTGGTGTCAATCTCTTCTCCCAAGTAACAAGTGATAGAACAAGAGGAAATGTCCTCAAGTTGGACCAGGGGATGTTTAGGTTGGATATTAGGAAGAGTTTTTTCACCTAAAAGGGTTGTCAAACATTGAACAGGCTAGACAGGGAAGTGGTTGAATTACCATCCCTGGACACGTTTAAAAGCCATGTAGATTTTGTGCTTAGGGACATGGTTTAGCAGTGGACATGTAGAGTAGGGTTAATAATTGGACTCAATGACCTAGATGATTTTATGATTCTAAGGACAATATAGAATTCTGCTTCAAAGGGGAGGTGATGGTGGAAAATTTCTAACAGAAAAGTAGGAGGAGGTGTTATGATGGGATTTATCCCATGAGTAGGCAGAGAATTCTTGATGAAGCTTGAGAATAAACTAGTTGTTTGGCCTCTACAGAATAAGGCTATTGGCCTTGTGCTGTCAAAGCAGTAACTGACCTGTGGGAATTTGTGTGTGTGTTTTCATGTCCCAGCAGTTTATAAGTCGAATAAGAATATCTTCTAAACCTTAGTCCAAGTTAAATCATGTATATCCACTCATATTTTTTTGTCTATTCATGTAATAAGGAAGCAAAGATATTTTAAGTCTATATGATTTCTGTTTCCATCAGTGACAATTACTTTGATGACCATGGTAAAGCTTTGCAATCTTAAGCACTATGTCTACATGGCTCTTAAATACTTCCAGGGATAGGGACTAAATCACTTCCCTGAGAAAACTGTTCCAGTGCCTGATAAACAGTTCAGTAAAGAAATTCTTCCTAATATCCAACCAAAACTTCCATTGCGGCACTTTGAGTCCATTTCCTCTTGTCCTATCGCTTGTTACCTGGGAGGAAAGACCAACCCCCACCTCTCTATAACCTCCTTT
>JANIJG010010581.1:0-10316 GCA_024611175.1 Megaceryle torquata | reverse complement strand
CCACCCTTAATAAATACTTAAAATAATTTAAAAAAAAAAAAAAAGGCAAAAGTTGGAAAATACCACAGTGAAATAAAAATCTCAGTAATTTTGAAATGGGGTTGTTTGAATCATATTAGAATGTTAACAGAAAATCTCTGAATCTTTTGAATTCTTACTATACAAGAAACATTGGGTTTTGTCTTATTCTACCTATAGATTTATGTTGTGTTCGCTCCCATAGCTTCTATTTCAGACTTATATTTGAAAGGATACGTTCCTTTTTTTTCAGGTCTTTTCTCTGTTGCTATTTAAAATCTTGTGTTCATACATTAATTTAGATATATTAATTATTTTTTTTGTTCTTTGGTTTTGTGTATCTTGGTATCTGAACTCTCTACTGTATACAAGTTATTTTAACAGTGTACCATTAGTTTTGTTTATTACAGCACAAACTTCCTAGAGCTTTGACCTTTTTCTGTAAATTGAGGTACAATGTATACGTTTCTTATACTTGGAGGTTTTTTATTGTCTTTTGCCTGGAAGCAATGTATAAACGATTTTTCAATGACAGATTTACTTGTTCTAGTAGTTTCCTTTGCATTAAATGTGGATTTAACAAAGAGTTAAAGTACAGTATAAAGCTTAGATATAAACCACCTTTGAAATTCCTTGATCCTCCCCATATACAAATGCCTTCACATTCAGGAAGGAAAATGCTGGCTCTCTATGGAATCTGATCAGTAAATGTGAAGACCAATCATGTGGAAGACAAAACAATGTCCTCTCATCTAGGTGTATTACCAGAATGGTCAACAACCTTGTTTTACTCTATTCTAAATTTTTAAAAGACAAAAAATGGAGAGCTTTTGCGAGAGAAGTTAGCCTTAACACTATAAATAAAAACATTTTATTGACTCTTATTTTATATTTCAAAAATAGATATAGTCTTCATATATATACTTATCATAAGTATCTTTGTATTTTTTCATTTCTTTAACGTAATGCCACTTCCATCCATGAACATTTCCTGTGGAAATCTTAAGCCTTTTTCCTCTTTTCAGCTGAACTTTGAGTGCTCACCAACTTTGTGTTATTGTTTTCTTTCATTTCAAGGAGGAAAAACTAGTCATTTGCTAACATTGTAAACTTACCAGTCCTTCAGAATGATTCCATATTTTATCTTGCTCAGTTTAAAGGTAAAATACCCTCAAAATTTGTAACACCTACAAGATTAAACTTTACACCAAAACATTATTTCTTTAGATTTGTCTAGCTGTTAAGGATGGAAGGTTTGGATATCCATGTGTTTTACTTAGCTGAGAAGAGAGATAAACTGGAGGAAGAGCCACCCACAGTACTGTGAGTTGATTGATTTTTCTCTAGAGCTCAGATCTGAGGCATTTTGTGTAATCTTTTTTCCTGTTTGTTTTTTTGTTTGGGGTTTTGTTTGTTTGGTTGGTTTGGTTTGTTTGTTTGGCTTGGGGTTTTTTTGCTGGTGGTGGTGGGTTTTGTTTATTTGGTTTTTTATGTGAGCAAAACAAGCAGAAAGGGAGAAGGAGGGAAAATAACACTTCTGCCCTTGAGAAAGAGTAGTAAGAAGGGACAGATCTGTAGCTTCAGAACAGGTAGAATGTGAAGGAAAAAGACTCTGCCTAGGGTAGCATCAGAACCAAACAAGCCTGAAATACAAGTCACTATCAAGAGAAAGCAGCAGGTAGTAGTAGTTGGACACTCCTTCATGTGGCCTGTGCCACTTGCTATCTAAGGAGATTTGTTGCTTACCAGTGGCTCAGATACCAGATCATGAAGACACTGCTCAGCCTTGTCCAGCCCTTGAACTATTATTTGTTGCTGTTCATCCATGTGGGCACCAGTGGTACTGTGAGGGGAGATGTCAGCCATATCAATAGTGGTTTCACAGTTCTAGGTGTGAGGGTGAAGGTCATGGGAGCCCACATAGTTTCTCCTCAATCTTGATGGGAAAAAGGAAAGTTGTGGTTACAAGTTGTGGGTAATACAGATCAAAAACTGCTTGCACAGCTGGTGTCAGTCAGAGATTTGACTTTCATATCACATTACCCTTTCTGATGACTGAGGGGAGGGTGCTTGAGAGGAAAGGGGTTACATTCTACTCAAAGTGGCATGGTTAAATTTGTAAGTTTTATTCAGAATATCATGGTATCATCCATTTCATACATATTCAACATGGCCAGTGCACAAGCCATTTAAAATACAATATATCTCATCTCCTATTTGTACACATGCTACCTCCCTCAAAGAAAAATATCTCCACAAGACCTCTTGACTGTGAGACCCCTTGTGGGTTTCAATTGCAGAGGCACTGGCAGTGCTGCTTCAACAGAATATTGATGCTTATAAATGACTGAGGACAAGAGAGAAGTAAGTTTGAGGAGTTACCACAGAACTGATCTGCTGTAACCCTAGGATCTACATAAATAATAACATATATTTATAAAATGAGACAAATTAATTTAACAAGTAAATTATCATGTAAATATTGATTGAGCCACCAGAGTCAAAGGGTAGTGATCATTGGCTTGACATCATCAGTGACCTGTAACAGATGGAATACCTAAAGAGTCAATGCTGGGACCAATAGTGTTGAATATCTTAATCAATGGTATGTATGATAACACAGAATTCACCATCAGCAAATGTGTGACTATTACTATATAAGGGCTGTGGCTTCAGAGGAACCTGAAAAAAGCTGACAACTGTGCCAACAGAAACCTACTGAATTTCAGTAAGTAGAATGTCAAACTTCTACACTCTAGAGAAAATTAATAGTATTTATCAGTACAGGTTAGAATACCAACTGGCTAAATAACCATATAACATGCATCTAGGTATGCCCTTTTATAATCTCCTTGTCTCCAGTTCCTTGAAGTTTAGACATTATGTAAACCAGTGGTGTAATCTTTGTGTAATCCTCCTGGAAAAAAAGTTGTAGGTAACTTCTAGGAGCAGAACTATCTTTGGAGTTGATAACTTCCTAAAGCTTTTGTTCCTTTTTTGGTTCTACAGAATTGGAAATGTGTGCAATATCACAACTGATGGCTCATATTCATTACAACCACTTGATAGAAGAGGCAGTGTCCAAAACTGGGCCTGGGGGAATTTCATAGATTACTTATTAAAATACAAAGTCCTGCAGTAAATCTCTAACACCAGAAGCTTGATTCAAAGACCACTGAAAGCAGTGCACAAGGAACAGGAGCTAATTAAATTCCATCTTAGTGTCAGTTCATTATTTATATACACAGAATGACCAGTAAATCTGTAGCAGTAGCAAAAAGGTGTATATATGTACCTTCATATGCACAAGGAGGAACATGGTCAGAAATTTACTGAGGAACTATGATAGGAAATCAAAATAATCAAATTACATCTATATGACATCTCGGCAGTAGAATAGTAAACTTGAGACTTTTAGTGGAAATATTTCTTGTGAGTTCCTGATTGGAATGAATCTTGGCCTTTTAGTTGAATAACAGATTATATTCTTCTGAAGAGATAAAGAGGGCTGGCAATTGATGTACACTGATCTGTGTCAATGGATTGGATAAGGAAAGCAAGCAAATTATTTTCTAGTATAACTAAACCTCAGTCATAAATCTAGTAATTTGTAAACTGTAACTCATGATGGGAAACTCCATGCATTGTTTGAACTTGGAAATCACAGGGAAAATTTAACTGAGCAAAAAGTTCCCAGCATGACACTGTCCAAAGGGACTAATATATTGTATAAACAGGGCAATACTGCATGTCAGAACAGTGATTTCATAATCTGCATATTTGATAGCATTGAATATGATGGATTAGCTGTAGCTAACATGCAGGAATTACGTGAACCTTGTGGTAGATGATGCATGTCCCTGTGCTACTGAACCATGAAACTGTCATATGACAAGGATAAATATATGAATGGTAGAGGAGAAGGAGTAACATCACTTAAAATTACTACAGTCAATAACAGAGGCAGGAAACTCAGAGACAGATGTGGAGTTTACAAGGACAAAATCAACATTATCCTGTTAGCCAATGTGGTCCTCTAGAAACTAACTCTAAAAAATCTAGTCAATATGATCTAACTAAAGGGCCAAATGCAACATTTGCAGTGATGGTAAGAACGAAGGAATCCCTAGCAATTCCCACATTTTCCAGATCCATCAGCCTCCTCTATCCTTCCAGGAGATCTGTTCATCCAAAACACATGGGTACAGTGATTCTGTAGTCTGACAGTTCATATTAGCTGGTCAGGTTGATCTCCACTTCTTCCTATAGCTGGCCCAGTATTGTGACCTGGATGAACGGTTTGGCAGCTCTGACAGGAAGACCTCCTTCTGGAGCAGCCACAAATGGCATTTATCCACTGCATCCTGCTCCTGAGTTTCTGTCTGGTCTCTAGTTGGACCCAAAACTATAGATTCTGCAGATCATTCTGGGTGATACTTGTGGTGATATGCTCAATGGTCTCCCTCCAGTCTGCCTTCTCCTCAGTCCAAATCACCACCTAGGCACTGGGGTACTGCAACATCTGATTCAGGATGGCTGTTATGGTGCAAACTGCCTCCTTTCTCCAGTAATTTGAGAACAAATCAGTAGGAAAGACATGGCTGCTGCAAAACCTCTTCATCAGAGGAAAGCAGTACAAGACTGTTAGTCCTTAAGTGTGTGTGAAGATGCAACACATTAGCTTTCTGCCTAACTTCAGCCTTCCTACAGATAACACAGTTTCTGCAGATCACAGAACTATTTTTCCATTGATGGTTCCTATGAGGGATGACTGAAAATAAGCTCTGAATAGAATAGGTACATGAGGAAATATTAGTGGTATCTCAGAGAGTTGAGGGATGGTAGTTGGCAGCAAATATGAAGGCATTTGGTCTCTGTATGTCAAAAAAAAAATAGTACTTTGTGGTGTCAGAGAAGTTTTTGAAGATTTAAGTGCACTTTCATGATAGGTGTGAGGTATTTTGACATTCACTGAATGGAGGAATTTTCTGGTTTCTTTTCCTCTGGAAGGATTCTGGTGGTGCAAGTTCTGAAGCTGCTTCAAGAACTAACCCAACACATATTAAGTCAGAAAATTGAGGGATTTTCTTCAAAGCCTCATTACCACTTCCATCCAGACTGTAAGTCAAGACATAGCCTCAGAAAATTTATTTCAGTCTGGAACTCTTAATACTCATCTTCTAGCTCCCAAGTAACTAGACTGCCCTTGTCTTTCCTTCCCTAGCTTTTCTATCTACTGTTGTGAAGGTTAGAAATTATGTTTCATTTTGTGGGTTTGGGTACTTGTTTATTTTAAATGTGGTTAGAGTTTATGCAATCAGATTCCAAGGTTGGGGTTTGGGGAAATATACAAAAACTGTGATATCAGGCTACCTTTGTAGTGAATAAATAAGTGCTGTGGTTCTCTTAGAGAAATATCATATCCTTTGAACTATCTTATACTTCTTGTGCTCTGATGATTGATGGCTTTATTGATTTACAATAAATCTAAGAAAGCAACATGTAGATACTTGGTTAAAAATTAAAATGGTTTCTGAAGACAAAACAAAACAAAACAAATTTAAAAAACAACCAAACAAAACAAAAACTTCAAAAAAAAAGAAAAGGGGTAAAAAACCCTAAGAGAACTGACTTCATTAGCTTTAACTGTTTCAGGGGGAGTGTTAATTTGTTTGGTTTAATGTTGAGGGTAAATAAGCTTTTCCTGAAGTGCAGGTACTGTCAATATCTATATCTGTACTACATGAAAATGAGGTAGAAGGAAGAAATCAGAAATAGTGAGGATATAAAATAAGTCTGCCTCTGGGCAGACTTAGATATTCAAGTTAAGAATTAGAATATTACAAGGGCTTTTGTTAAGTGTTTTGGAAAATAAAAAAGTGTGAACCATTTTGTAAGGGTCAATTCAGAATGAGACATTTGACCACAGAAGTTTCATACATTTGCAAAGTTCAGAAATTATTTTTTTTAATTTCCTTCCAAAGAACAAATTTCATTTTCAAACCATTGAAAGATGACGTGCAAATATATAAAAATATGTGGAAAGATTGCACATGTATTGAAAGAGCAAACAAATTTGAAAGAGTGCGTATTTAACAGTATGTTGGTCCTTTATTCATTTTGCATTTTATAGTACTTAAAAAAAAAAAAAATTCTCATTTTCTCCCTCTTCATTACAGATTGCATTGGGTTTCCATGGCATGGTTTTAGTATTGGGGGAACAACAGGGGTGACTTTTGTGAGAAGATGCTGTGTTCTACAGAGCCAGTGTCAGGTGGCGCCAAGACAGACCTTCTTCTGGCCAAAACTGTGCTAACAAGTAACAGTGGTAGTGCCTTTGTGAAAACATATTTAAGAAGGGGGGAAAAAAACCAAACCTGTACAATTGTAGCTGAAGACAGGAGTGAGAATATGAGAGAAACAACTCTGCAAGCACCAAAGTCAGTGAAGAAGGAGGGGAAGGAGGTGCTCCAGGCACCAGAGCAGAGATTCCCCTGCAGACTGTGGTAAAGACCATGGTGAGGCAGGCTGTGCCCCTGCAGCCTGTGGAGATCCATAGTGGAGCAGATATCCATCTGCAGCTCATGGCTGATCCTACACTAAAGCAGTTGAATGCAACCAAAAGAGTCTCTGTTGCTGTGGGAAACCTGCACTGGAGCAGTGTGTTCCTGAAGGACTGCACCCCATGGAAGGGACCTATGCTGGAGCCATTCATGAAGAACTGAAGCCTGTGGGAAGGACTCACATTGGAGAAGTTCATGGAGGATTGTCTCCTGTGGGAGGGACCCCACCCTGGAGCAGGGGAAGAGTGTGAAGAGTCCTTTCCCTGAGGAGGAAGGAGTGGCAGAAACAATGTGTAATGAACTAACCACTACCCCATTCCCTGTCCACCTGCATTGCTGGAAGGGAATAAGTGGAGAAAATCAGGAGTAAAGATGAGGCCAGGAAGAAGGAAGGGGTGTGGGGAAAATCTTTTTAAGATTTTGTTTTATGTCTCATTATTCTGATTTGACTGTTAGTAAATTAAACTAATTTCTCCAAGTCAAGTCTGTTTTGCCCATGACGGTTATTGCTGCATGATCTCCCTGTCTCACCCTTATCTCAACCCAAAAGCCTTTCATTATATTTTCTCTTTCCTGTCCAGCTGAGAAGGGGGAGTGTCAGAGCAGCTTTGGTGGACACCTGGCATCTAGCCAAGATCAACCCACCACACACATTTCTATGTACTTACTGCACACAATCAAATTCATCACACTTGTAAAGGAAGGGATAAATATTAAAAGAAAACAAGATGTGCTGTATATTGAATGAATTTGAAGAATCATCTCCATTGAAAAAAATTTTAAAAGCTTTGGAGCTTTACAGTGACAGACCTCATAGGCCACACAGCCTGTGTGAAATTGGATTCCATGTGATTACTTCTGGGCAATAATTCAGAGCAAATAACATCAAGAAAGGCTTGCATAAATCCTGACAGAAAAAGTGGATTTAAATCAAACTAATAGGTTGCAAAACATATGAAATATGCTTTGTACTGTGCCTTGGAGACACATGGCCAAATCCATATTCAAAAAGTAAAAACAAACCAGAGTGATTTGAAGGATAAATTACTTGTCATGGTGATCTTTAAAAATGCCAGAATTTAATGCAAAAATATAATCCTAACATTTATTGCAGCAAAAATAAATGTCAACGTATTAGACTTAACTGGCTAAGCCTTGTGGTAGCATTTCTACAAAGTGAAAGGAACATGACAAGTTGTATTTCACATTTATTAGAATGAGATTTGGTCTTCTTTATCATAAGCAGTAGACTTAAACACTTTATTTTAATTTACTTCACAGTATTGAGAAAAACATTGACTCAGATAAGAAGTGGAATACCATATACACTTTTCTCTGAAGCAATCAATCAATTTTAGAAGCTAAATATGTAATATGACAACACTAGAGCTTTGTAGTAGCATACAAAACATAACATAAAATGTTTGTGACATATTGCAGACAGTACTTAGAAGCATATCTGTTATATCTAGAACATTGCAAAAGTTACAGTGTACTATTGGTTAGAAGACCTATATCTTCATAAACATGTAAGCACAGAATATTATACAGAAGGATGTTATTTGCGAGCATCTTTTGACTGCAGGTAGGTACATATCCAGAGACAATAATTATTCTAATTCCTACTTAAACTTTGACATTGTGTAACACTTGGGTGCACTTCCTTGTCTCCTATTACTGACAATAATGACATTATTTATGCTTTGCAAAGTTTGTTCCTACACGTTATCTTTCCGTTACTAACATAATTACACATATGAAACCTAGGCATCATAGAGACTGTCAGTTTTTTAAGCCTTGTTTAATGCTTTGTTTTGGTTTGTTTTGTTTTAAAAAAGACAGTGGCAGAAACAAATACAACATCTGATAATCTTCCCATGATTCAGGGAAGGTTATGTGTTTTATGTAAATGAACTGACTGCAGTGTCCCATCTTTCTCAATCTAGGAGTGGCAATGATACAATCCTGCATGTACCAGAGCTGCCAAGAGCTGCTTCTGTGTCCAATGAGTGTTTCTGCTGGCGGTGGTCTTGGAGCTCCTTGTGAAACCTAGCCCAAGAACTGGGAAGCCTAACTGATTCATGAGAGTAGATGAAAGAGCAAAGACTAGGGAGAGGAAAGTGAATGCTGGAAATAATAGGAGCTAGTCTGTAGCAATGTAGATTAGCCACTTATGGGGGTCCAGATAACTGGTCCTATTTACTAAAGGTAATAGCCACAAGTAATAGAAATCAACAAAGTGCTGGTTTTCTGGCAAGTAGGTTAAAAAGATTCTACCTCAAAAAAGAGTTACATGACATGAGAATATAAGAAAGGATGATTTGAAATGCTTTTTTTTTTCTTTTTTTTTTCTTTTATTAATATCAACCATAAACATTCATCCTAATCTTTTAATTGAAATACACTAAACTAAACTAAACTAAACTGCATAGGCTTGATTAGTAAAGAGGTATGAGCAGGCTAACTTGACATGAAGGAGTTGTCCAGGAAACTGGATATTTTCATTATCCTATGCAGGAGCTGAGACAAACTTTCTCATTTCTGGTACTTAAAGGCAGAAAAGGTTAGTGCAAACTAAGTGCTAGGCTTAGTGGAAAGTTTTCAACCTCCTTTTTTGTATAGATCACCTCTCCACACTGCTTTGGTATTTGGCATAGATCAGCTTTGGCTTTCAGGTGTTTTAATGGATTTCACTCCCAGAAAATATTTCCCGTGGAATGCAACTACTAAAACAGGCACTATGACATGTTACAAACTTTTTAGTTTGTGCAAGGCTTGAACATTCTTATATGTAAATACCTCCCTTCCTCCTACTATACATTTATTTCACCATTCATACTTCTGACAGATGGAATGTGTGTTCCACCAATAAAACTATGTCTTTTAAAGGTTGACATTACAAACCTAAGGAGTTCTGGTACACATTATTCACATAAATGACTATATGACACAAAAGTACATGCTATATATTCCATATATTAGTAGGCTAAGGAGATGAGTAATCTCTTATTTGAATGATAAAATGTACAATTACACATTCAATAACTCTGAAATATGGGCTGTGAAAATGAGTTGCAGCATACATGGATAATTGCATTTTTATTTGAAACTAGTTAGCATTTTTGATAATAAATAAGGCTTCTAAATGTCTAAGTACTACACTGTTTTGTATAAATAATAATAATGACAAAAAAATAATTAGATAAACTAAACATATGTTGCAAGAAAGAGTGATAAGTTATTAAAATGTGGGTCTTTTTAGAAGGAATCAAACTCCTGTTTTCAGTGGAATCTTATTTCCATATAGCTTTTGTATCATTCAATTTAGAGATACATAAGGATGTTTGCAGACCTGAATCTGGTAGGCAGTTAAAATGTTTAAAAATTTCTACAGAAAAAAAGAATTCTTGAGCTTCTGACATATCACAAACTACATATACACCTCTGGTCATATACTTTTGTAGACTACATGAAAAATTCACCTTTCTTTTCCTCTCCAAAAAATCCCCATTGTATTTTGTCTGCTCATAAAACATTCACTAAAGCAAACAGAATGTTCAGGTAGTAATATTCTATTTTATGCTTCCTCTTCTTTGTAAAGAAGCTTTTGTATTTTGATTTATGTTTCATTGCCCCCTGCTGTTTGATAAAGTCCTGATTTTTTTTTTTTTTTTTTTTTTTTTTTTTTTTTTTTTTTTTTTTTTTTTTTTTTTTTTTTTTTTTTTCTTTTTCTTT
>JANIJG010010580.1:0-40387 GCA_024611175.1 Megaceryle torquata | reverse complement strand
ACAGTTGATCTTTAAGGTTCCTTACAACCCAAACCATTCTATGAAAAAGAAGAAAATTCCTTTGCACCAAAGTATTTCCCCCCGTTTTTAACATCAGTGATCATTGCTATGCTTGTTGAGGTTAGAGAAACAGTTGTTAATAATTCAATGTAAATATTGCAATGTGCTTTCCTTACAAACAGAAACTAAAGACACAGAGCAAGGAGCTAGCTTGCAAATTTGGGTAACTAAATACCCTACTTGGGTGAGTGGTACCCCAGACTGAGGTCAATGTTCTCATCCCCATTAATCTAAATGAAGTACAAAATCTCCAGACTCAGTGGTAATGTTGTAAGGAGATGTGCCCTTTGTGTGGTAAAAGGGGGGAAAAAAATGGTTTTTGAAATTAAAATTTTCATCTGGAACAGATGGTTTGGGTGGGAAGGGACCTTTCAAGCTCACCTAGTCCAAACCCCCTGCAGTGAACAGGGATGTCTGCAACTAGAGCAAGTTGCTCAGAGCCCCATCCAACCTGACTTGGAATGGTTCCAGGGATGGGGCATCAACCAGCTCTCTGGGCAACATAGGCCAGAGTCTCACCATCCTCAGTCTAAAAAATGTCTTTCTTCTCTCTGGTCTAAATCTCCTCTCCTTTAGTTTAAAACCATCCCCTGTTGTCCTGTCCCAACTGCTAAAATGTCTCCCTGTTTTCTGATGGGATCCTTGAAGAGGAAAGGCCACAATAAGGTCTTCCCCTGAGTCTTCTCTTCTCCAGGCTGAACAACCTTAACTCTCCCAGCTTGGCCTCACAGCAAAGGGGTTCCAGCTCTCGCATCATTGCTGTGGCTCCTCTGCACCACTCATCTTGGTGTTGTCTGCAAACTTGCTGAGGGTGCTCTTGATCGCACCGTGTCATTTATGAATATATTAAACGGTACTGGTCCCAGTACAAACCCTGGAGGGACACCACTTGTTACTGATCTCCATCTGGGCATTCAACCATTGATCACTACTCCGAGTGCTCATGTGATGGTTTACAAAACTGGAGTGTTGTTTATTTACATAAACACTTGCACTTGTCTATATTCCTGTGTCCCTCTGTTCACAGAGTATGGACCCAGGAGCAAAAGACTTGCTTCAGTCTCCTCTTGGGGCTGTTATAATGGGCTTATTAATAGAAACCTTTTTTCTACATCTTATGCAAGAATTGGATTGGGAAGTGCATAAGTAATTTCTTTTATTGATTTAGATTAAAAAATAAAATTACAAAACCTGGATTAATTTGTATTTGGTGAGGGATTCCCTAATACTTTACTATCCTGAGGCACTTGTTTCCTTGAGTTACTTAATCACCTTTTGCCTGGCCTGCTGTTAGATCATCCTTAGAACAGTGAAGGCCCGACTAAGAGTCGGGTGACACAGGAGATTTGAAGAGGCATGTGTAGTAGGATGTTTAAATGCTGTGAGTTGTTGCTTTGCTTCTTGCACTGACATGGCTGTAGTCATGATTGCAGTGGTGTGGGGAAAGCAAGGCATCCAATCCCCCCTACTCAAAGCTGAACCATTTTCAGATAGGGCCAGGAAACTTTTATTCATAACCTTGAGGCCAAATATAGATGATGAAGGGTAAAGGAAGGTGTCTTTCTGCTGCTAGTTGATGCTTTGGAAACTGTTGGAAAGTTTGTGCAGGTACAGGTCTGAATTTCCAACACAACTAGGTGGCCAGTTCTCCATTGCTGAAGCAGACTTCATTCACTTTATTCAAGTAATACTTTCACTGTCCAATGTTGCATCATCAGAATTTTAACTGAATCTTAATTCTCTGAATGTCTAACTTGAATTTGCACTAGAAATTCCCATACCTATGCTTGGAATCAAAAGTTTGGTAAGGAATTTAGACACTGTGGAGAAGATTAAGGTGGTAAAATCACCTAAGAAAATGTGGGGTTTAAGTTTTGTGGGGTGTTTGATGTGTGATGGTTTTGGTTTTTGTTTTTCCAAGTAACTTTCATGAGACCTGTTGAAAGTCTGAATGTATCTTGTATGCCTAAGGTCTCCTAAGTCTTAGGGCTACTGGTAGCCTTTTACTGTTTTTCCTCTTCAGTGTCTGTTAAGAAAGTTTTTAAGCTGTTGGACTGAATGATCATTCAATAGAGAAACAGTAAATTGGCTTGTCCTTAAGGTGAGGAATAACACAATGTGTTCATAAGATTGCTCTTAGGAAACTTTCCTTCAGAGCACTGTCACCATAGTAATCAAATTGGAAGTAAAATTCAGTGTTCCCTTTCCAGTTAAAGGACTAGAAAAACTGAAATGTGTGGAAGTGCGAGGCATCTCAAATCAATTGTATGCAAGTGATACTGTCTGAAGTCTGCAAAGCTTCTTGAAACAGGGAAGTCCTTTTAGCTCCTCCAATTCTCTTGTAAAGTGATGCTTAGTTACCTCTGATGCTTGCATTCATCTGGTCCCAGTATTGGAAAGGGAGAATAATAATTCCACCTGATGTTTGCATGTTCATACAGCATGGTTGGGTGGAAAGCACCTTAGATGACAGAGGGCTCTACAAGGCACTGAATCCTGATGTGTGTTCTTTTGATTTCAGGCAAAAGTAAAGAAGCGGAGATAAAAAGGATAAATAAAGAGCTTGCAAATATTCGGTCAAAATTTAAAGGTAAGTGACTTGATCATACTAAACTATTAAGTATTTCTTCATGACATTCTTCTGTGTGCTTTTGTTTTGGTTTTAAATGTTTAGACTTTTGTCAACTGCCGATGCAAACAAAGTGCTAGAGCAGGCTGCTAGAATAACTATTGAAAATGTTCTTTTAACTACAGAACTTCCTGACAGGCCTGTGATTCTTGGCCATAACAGAAGAAAACTCCCTCCCATATAAAAGAATTTAGCTACTGTTCACAAACTTTTTCTAATACTTTGCCTCCTAACCATGTGAATACTCAGCCTTTTTTCTTCCAGAAGGCCATGAAATACTTTGAAGAAACATGGGTGGATGTCACTATTTCCAGGAAGACAATCTGTTTAAACTTCTCCTTCCCCACACCCTCTAAGGAAGTAGTGGGTTAGGCTGTCTCCTAGAAGAATGAAGATAAAAATATGTAGTTAACGAAGCCATACATCTTGACCACTCCCATAAATGACAACGATTCAAATTATTTTCATATTAAACAATGTGCAGTGACTAATTCCATCCTTGTGTGTTCCAAGACACAGCAGTTCACTTCAGAAAACAACAGAGGGTAAAATTCTTGCTGTAACTGTACTCAAGTTGTTTATATGGCTTCAAATTTTAATGATTCTGAGGGGTAGCTGAGATGTTTGAATGTAGTTCTACCAGTAGTGTCTGGGGCAGGCATTCTGTTTAAATAGATAGGGGGCTGTGTGTGTAGCTAGATACCATATGGAGGTCATATATATGTGGTTTCAGAATTTGCTGTATTCAGATTAAATCCATTTGCCTTAATTATCTGCCCTGAGTTAGACTAGTTTATCTATTTGGAATATTGAATGTGTTAAAGCCTGAAATTACTTTCCTGAACTTCATAGGGATATCACTTGTAAGCGATATGTCTCTTAAAGGCACCTGCATAAACTTGAGTGTCAGCAACAGCTTGGAGGGGAAAAGTCAACCACCATGCAAGACACTCAAGAAAAGTTAAGCAATTCTTTTAAATTTGAAGCCATCATGTACCTCTCTGTGAACGTTTTTCTCTTAGAAAATTTCAGGATACTTTATGCAGATTGGAAACTTCAGTCATAGGGGAACTGATGAAATCTTTATGGCTATTTTTCTAGGGTAACTAAAAAAAAGGAACTTTCATTTAGTCACCTCCCTATCCTGTCACATTGTTTTCTCAATTCCTTTTCATTGCAAAGCTTCCACTGGTGAGCTTGACTTCCATCCCCACCTCAGAAGTAGCAGGATTTGCATAGTGTCTTCTACAGACTGTTCTCTATCATCTAATCCAAGTCTAAAACTTGTGTCCATTTTCCAGACAGTGACCGAGTGATAATGCCTTAGTGTACTAAGTACTGACACACACTGAGTGACGAGTGTATAGTTCAAGGTTCTTCTGGAAACTTTAATGTTAAAGTAACAACCATTCCCCTTAGTTCCAGCTGTACGATCAAAGTGGATCATCTTATTCCCTAGTAAATTTAAGCATAAAATTGTAACCTTGTAAAGCAGTTTAATCTCCAAGCAAAATCTGTACTTGACAAATGAAATATATCTTTCAGCTAAAGAGACTGAGTTTAAGTGTACAGAAACTTCTTAAACAGTTTTTAATTAAAGTTTTTCATGTTCCTGTCATCAACTTAATTCATTAAGTTGAAAGATAATCTGGAATATCGAGCCCCAAGACTGCTTGTTTTCTCTTGGTCTGTGTTTTTGTAAAAGTACTTGCTGTCAGATGACCCAAAATGCTGCTCTCCACTGTTGTTGAAATTCAGTTCAGGACCTAAATTCTTTACTGAATTGTTTAGACAGGACAGTTTTTTCTAGAAAGCAGCATGTCTGTTTGCCAGTATTAACAGTTACTCCACCTGTGCCCTTCTGTAGTCAAGAATATCTACTGGTTAATGCCTAGCTGGAAGCCTTGTTGCAGTCACACTAACACAGACATCTAGTTCTTCTAGCAACTTAAATTGGTTACACCACCTCTTTTTTTATGTTTATTTGGTTGATGAGCAAGCTTTAGTTTGTTTGCAAAACCTAATAAATTTTTCACTAAGGAAATGGGAAGCTTTCCTCAAACTAAGTCTTCAGTTGGCAGTGAAGGTTTGAAAACTTCTAAAGGCATAAAAAAAAGTTATTGAAGCTCCTGTAGAACCTTGCTGCCTACTGTATGTTCCAGTAAGTTTGAAGGGAGTTCTGTCAGACCTCTTCACTGCTGGAGTTAATCGTGCTGTTGTGAAGGTATGCCATAAGGAATTGTAGAAGAGTTCATAATGGTTATGGCTGTTTAAATAGTGACTTATGGGGATATTCTAGTCCAGTTCTTACTGTTTGCCTGTGGTCAGATCCTATTCATATAGGAACAATTAGTATCTTGCTTGTTCCTTACTAGCCTAAGTCCTTACACTTGCAAAGTGTAAAATTTTTTGCAATGTGAAAAGCTGTACTCTACCAGCTGAGGTGGGGAAACTAGGCTCCAACCTCTCTGCCATATGAAGGTGAAGCATTCTTGAAAAAAAAAATGATGGCTTATCTTTTGAGTAACACAAGTTAAACTCCATTTGGGTCCATCCACACCCACTAACCAGCATGCTTCTGTAAACTTGTGTTCAATAAGTGAATCCATGAATTGTTTTGGGTACTGTGGAAATCAATGCAGCCTTTAAGTGCTCACAATAATTATGCCTTGTGAGTCCTCTTACTGGTAAAGGGCAAGGAAGCCTTTGTGGTGATCACAGAACGAACACTGACACAACTTGGTATTTTGTAAATGTCTGTCATCCTGAGTCTTGCCCTGTGAAGAGTCAACAAATAGGTATTCAGGAGGTTGCCAATGTCACTAGAAGTAAAAGCTTGCCTGGCACTTGATGGAGTCAGTCTGCACTGTCCTTTTGCTGTGAGTGTCTTTATTAAAGCAGCACTATAAGCTACTTACAGTGTTACTAACTTTAATAAAATTTCACAGTAACAAAGCTCTAAGTGAACTGGATTCTGTCAGAATAACATTCTCTGGTTAACACAGGTAGTTTGGTAGCGGTCTTGTATCACTGAGTAATTGTGGGTTAAAGACCTGCTGATGGCACAGTTCATAAACCCCAGTTCTGTTCCTCAGTTCTGCAAGACATTTTGTGGTCTAAGTGCAAAAAATAGTTAAAAGTACGTGCATGGTAAATTATTCTCAGGTTGTTATGTGGGGGGGGGGGGGGTGGAACCCAAAATATAAGAACCTTTGATTGTGTAGAGTCATGAATCTGGCATTAGAGGTGCTTTCAGGAAAGCTTTACTAACTTTAGGTCATGTACCTTCTATAACATCATTTACACACAATTTCAGTGGTTTTGAACAAACACTTCTGTGCTCATTCAATAGCTTGAGTGAAAGATGATTAAACCTTCTCGAGCTGGTCTTTATTATGACTATTACTGATTTTAGGTGAAAAATCATACTTAACTGAAGATAACTTGATGTAGCCTAAATGAAAACTAGACAGATGTGTCACAATTTGGAAGACACCAACTTTGGACAACTTGTTTAACTGCTTGAGGCCTTGAGAGTGTGAGAAGGTGATAGCTGTGTATCTTTCTGCTGCAGAAGTTGTACGTGGGCTTTGTGCTGTATGGCACTCCCTTTCAGGAGGGCTGTGTAAAGATAGAGGCCTTCCTCTAATGTGTGTTATTCTTGGATTAAGTGGAGATCATTCAATTTAAACTCATTTCTTTTTATGTAGCTGTGACTCTTAAAAATGTTTTTAAATTGTTTTGGATTAAGACAAATGTGTGGCTGTGAACTGATAGATGGAGTTCCTTGCGAAATAATTATGGGGAATACTGGTGGCCTGAGTTGATTACCTGACTGAAGATGCTGCTGTTGGTCTGGCTGCTTTGCTGTAAGCAGGGGAAGGTCTCTCTGTAAGGAGCAAGGCTGGCAGTAGTGCTTCTTGACAAGATGTGTTCTGGCTCAAGACCAGCATAAGAGACATGTATACCACAAGTATCCTTTCCTCTGAAGCTTTAGGATCTTCAGCATACTCTGTTGCGCTATTTGGCCTCCCACCCCATATAACTTGCATGCTAGGCTCTTACACTGTTACAGACAGAGGCTAAGCATTTCCACTTCTGTTCTATCATGCAAGTAGCTGGCAAGACTGTTACCCTCCTTACATTTCAGTAAACCTGCTATTTAAAATACTCTGTGCTTAACAGGCTGGGATGAAGTGGCACATATCTGGAAAAAACATACTGTTTTGGAATGTGCTCCATGGCTTTGAGTTCTGATCTGGCTTCTGTGCTCCCAGGTCAGAAGGAATCTAGGACCTCTGTACTTGAGGTGACTCTGTATGAAGTAAGGCTCAGCATGAGGAAGCTCCCTTGCTGAGGTCACTGTGTCCTTGACAGTTGCTTTAAATGCTTCTGCATTAACCGAGATAAGATGCGTGTAGCCGAGAGAAACTACACCAGTGTAATAAAGCAGAAGTTGTAGGAGTTAAGTGTAGAGAAAATACTATTCCTTTGGGTTTGTGTAAGATAAGCTGATTTTGCTCCCATGCTTGAGTCAAACTAGAAGTCTGTCTGTCAGAGTAGTAATTGTTTCTAAATAAGTGAAGAAATATCTGTTGGCTTTTAGTGGTTTTTTTATCATTTTGATCTCTCAGTTACTAAGTCCTGTACTAATGCAGCTTCCTACAAATCTGTAACTGTTTCTGCAGGCAAAGGAACTTTGTTCTCTGCTTGATTCAGGCTTGTTCTTTTTTTCCAGATGGGGCATTACATTTTCATTTTGTTCTGATTGCTTAATAGGGTTTGTGTTACAAGAGGGGCTGCTAGATTGCAGATGTGCTAGTCTATCTCAGTTTTGGCTTGTGCAGAAGTGCCCCAATGTCAGTTGATAATCTCTGCCATTTTTTATTTCAGTTCACTTGTTTTCCCAAATTCAAGCAAGTCTTCTCTGCCGTCCTAAGCTACACAGTAACCCTTAGCAGGAAGTTCAAGATAAGCCTCTAAATACCTGTTTTAAACAGAAGTCATGTAACAGTAAATTGCTTTCCTGGCAGGCTCTGAAAGCGTAGTCTTTGTATTTAAGATGGGCCTGTTTCCTGATCTCATCTAAAAGATGTATGAAGGCAATCAGACTGTAAAATAATACAGTACGGTCAGGCTTCCTTACACTCCACCCCTCAGTGAACATTCCACTGGACTAAGCTGCTGCCTTGTCCCCTCTGGCCAGTAGCAGGCTCTGTAGCTGTGCAGCAGCCTGGGTTTTGAGTATACTGAGTTAAATTCAAAAGTTGATTCTGTTTTTTAACTCCTGGTCCAAATTAAAGACAGAAGGTGGTGCTGAGGAACCAAAAAGTCTCATAATGTGTTTGTGTCTTATATCCTCCTTTATGGAGGGCTACATGAAAGAGGTCTATGAGCTATGAAAACCTAAACTTCCCTGTTGAAATGGTAGAGAGGTAATGCGCAGAACTGTGACAGTAGTAATTCTTCAGCAACTAGTACTATTATTTTTCAACTGTTAATCATTTTTCTATGAAAGATATTATTAAATTTCTAGGGAAGGCAAATGGCCTGTCAAATGCCCACTGTCCTCAAAAGCTGCTGACATGTGTTCCGAATCCTTCCTGTTTCTGCTGACTTAATTTGCAGTACTTGCAAATGTTCCCAAAAGCATTTGAAAATGAGCTGAGTTGAAAGAAATGATTGTGTATTGCAGTGAAGATAACAGAGCACGTGAAATTTCCTTCTGCTCTTGTTCAGATGTTTGTTTGAGGCTGGGGGAAGCTGTATGATTTTTAGCACATACTTTAGCACTGAGACTTATTAGTGATGTTTAAAATAAAATGCTTTGTAGATGCTGCATGGGAGGGAGAGGAATTGAATAGTTAAACTTGAAATTTCAATGAGAATCTGAATCAAAGACTTCAAAACGCAGCTGGAGTTAGACAAGTGTAGTGAGAACTTTGGGGCAACACTCTTGGTTTTGTTTTGTGGGGGTTTTTGCTCATGTAATTAAATAATAACATTTTTAAAAATACTATGATGCTCTATTATTCCTGTGAACTAGAAAGACTTTAAAGATGATTTCTAATAACTTTACTTGGTTAAGTTGATAAGCTTGTTTGCTATTGAGAACCTTCACATGGCCTTCGTTTCTGCACACAAGGGGACAGAAGCTTTTGAAAGCAGTCAGCATATTATTTTTTTGTCTTAAGAAGTTGTTTTGGGTACTGACTTTACAATGTTTACAACGTTTGTAATGCAGTATTTCTTAGCTAAAATAATAAAATCCTAGGTGCCTGAAGAAACTTTTCTTAAGTAGCAGAAGAATGATTAAAATCTATAGCTATTGCTCTGTGACTCTTTCTGTATAGTTTTTTTTTCTTACCCTTCCCTGGGGAGGGTATCTTTGCATCTCCCTACCATGATAGAATGCGAGGAAGCTTCTGCTCTTGAGTACCAACCATTTTACTGGGAAAATAGTACAATGGGAGGTATCTATTTTCCCTGTTAGAAATACAGAAGACTTTATTCCTTTGCTGCTCAAGCCATAGTTTGAAGGCCATAGGAGACAGAGCAACGTGGTTGAGTACCTACTTCTCCCTCTGGCCATATATGCTACCTAACAGGGGCAAAGAAAACAAAAAACATCTTTCTCTTCCCTTTGGCTCTCAATGTTTCACTCTAATTCTTCTAATGTTAATTCAGATGTCTAGTGAAGCAGACTGCTCTGGATTGGATTGCTGACTCATCAGGAAAATAGCCTTATGGCAGCAAACTGTAAATGTGACTTGGAGGAAACATGTCTTTGGGCAGCCTTCTGCAGAGCTGGCTGTTGTAAGAGGATCTTGGCAGGATCCAATATAACAGGATTTCACTGTCTGGAGTATCTTCAGTAATGCTGCTTCATGTATCTAAATAGAATGTGATGTACCTGAAGGCAACTTTTATTTGTGCAGCATAAAAATAGCTCTAAGGTAAAGTTGTTTTTTTTTTTTTTTTCCGGCAACTGATGTGCTGCATGTGCCCGTTCAGTTTCTCAGTAGAAATTAAACAAAATATGTTTAGAGAGTCAAAAGAAGGCAACCTCCCAAAATGGATAGCTGCAGCTGTAGACATAACCTGTTACCATTGTCCACTTCAGTGTGCTACTTCACGTTCTCTTGGGTCACTAACATCACCCATCAGCCTTCTCAGTGGATAAGAAGGAAGAACTTCTATATTGTTAAGATTCTTTATGATGTATTTAGCTGCCTGTTACATAAATCTTGAAGTTTAAAAAAAAAAAAAAAAAGGCTTGGAGCTTTTTTGTCAAGGGCAGTGAGTTAAGGGATATCTTATTTAAGCTTTATGCAGTGCTATTCTGGCTGAATTTATGCAGAGGCTAAGGAGCTTAGATAGCATTTTAGGCAGCAGCATCTATCCAAATTTTGCTATCCTGACTGAGCTCACTAGCATTCAGGCTTGCATGATTTAGTGGATTCTCTGTTATCTACAGATTTGGAGTAGGGAGAGAACCTTCTGGAAAAGTACATGTTCATATGTAGCCCTTTTCTTTCGTCTACCTGACGAGCCATAAGCTGCAGTGCTGTAGCCTCTAAAAATACAGCAATACTGCAGTATAAGGCCAAACCTATTTAGGATGCGTCTTCCTTCTAAAGCTGGAACACTTGTGAATGCTTTCATGTTACAAACACTTTAAAGCTGGCCTGGTAATCTCATTTCCTGGGTTTTTGTGTTTGGTTTGTTGTTGGGTTTTGGTTTGGGTATGTGGGATTTTTTTTTTTTTATGGGTGGGTTGGTTGGTTTGTTTGTTTTTTTTTTGGTTGGGTGTTGTTTTGTTGTTTTTTTGTTTTTTTGTTTTTTTTTTTCAAGGCTTTGGGGTATACCTCTATCCTTCCATCTTTCTAGAAAGACTTGCTGGTTTTTTGTTGCTACTGTGTTCTCTCCTGTGGTCCACTTTGGGCAGTGTGTTCAGACCTCTTATGGTGGTAAAGGTTTGATAATTGCCTTAATAAGAGGACACGTATATGGAAGACCTATAGCTGTTCTTAACAGACACAAGAAAATCAAAAGTATGTATGTACTGCCTCTTAGCAAGAAAATATTTTAAGGACACAGCAGGATAATTCACCGACTAGATGATAGCGTAAGTTCATGACTGTCCTTCAGGATATGGATAATGGTAAATGGAATTAACACTAAAATCTTCACGTTTTGGGGGTTATTTTTCCTGATAAATGAATTTCAGTTTTAGCTAAATATTTAAAAATTAATGTCATGTGAGTGTCTTGTTAGTTCAGTGACAGCTCATCTTTTTCAGTAATGTATTTTTTCTGTCTCAAACCATTAGGAAGAGCTCACACTACCTATGTACCATGACTAGGAATGCTTACTTTTTTTTAAGACACAGGAGTTTTTGATATTCTAACATGTGTTGATGATGGTTTGTGATAATTTTCATATGTTTAGCAAAAATTATGTCAATACTTATAGTCCTTGAAGTCAAAGATAAGTGGATATATTTAGCATTCTGCTCACTGTGGAGTGAATAAAGTGGAAATAACACATTTCAAATTTGTGAAATCCAAATACTGCAGTAGGTGAACCCTCAGATTGTCCCTCTTCTGTAGTGTGATACATAGTGAATCAAGTGTCAATCGTAATTGTTATGTACAAGTGTAAGTCTTGTTACTATAAGATATGATGAGGTAGAACTGGGTGGGGGAGAACCAAATACAAGAACAGTATAGGCTTAAATTGTTCTTTTGTTTCCTTGCTTTCCAGGTGACAAAGCTCTGGATGGTTACAGTAAGAAAAAATATGTCTGCAAACTGCTTTTCATTTTTCTCCTGGGTCATGACATTGACTTTGGTCACATGGAAGCTGTCAACCTGCTCAGTTCCAATAGATACACAGAGAAACAAATTGTGAGTACCTCAGTCTTGATAAAAGATAAGCTGTTCTCTGTAATATCCTGCTGCATGTGTAGAGTCTGTAAAGGACTTCTCTTCATTTCCCCCCTGCCCCCCGCAAGCCCTTATTTTGACTTTAGCAGTTACTCTGAAATTTAAACACCTTTTTGCACAGGGAATCTTGTACTAATTGTAAATGTGAGAACATGCACTTTGTATCAATTTTTCTCTTGTTAAGAAACTGCCTTGAGACTTAATTTAAAAGGTAAGTAACTTGTAGTTTTCAGAATATCTCTTTAAATCTTCCTAGATAAGCTTGTGTTTATCAGGTATGTGATTTACTAGTGTCTGAATAATAAGCCAGACTTGATTTGCTTCCATTCATCTAAAATGATCTTCTGAGTATATGCTGAAATAGATTGATGAAACAAACTGATAAACTGGGGTAACATTAAACTTACACATTTTTGTTTACTTCACTTAATCTTTCTAGCCTTTGCTCTGCTATCTAAATATTTCTGCCCATATGTTTGGTATTGGAGAGCTGTATGTCTTGCAGTACTTAAGGCATTAACAGAAAACCTAATTTAAGTCACTTAAAATCAACTATCACTTTTTTTTTTCTGAATCACAGGGCTATCTCTTCATCTCTGTACTAGTGAACTCTAACAGCGAGCTGATTCGCTTAATAAACAACGCGATCAAAAATGACCTGGCCAGCCGCAATCCCACCTTCATGGGACTTGCTCTGCATTGTATTGCTAATGTGGGTAGCCGGGAGATGGCAGAAGCATTTGCTGGAGAAATTCCAAAAATACTTGTAGCTGGGTAAGTATGACAGGCCCTGGGCTTATATTTCTTCAAATGCAACACCGATAAACCTTTGCAGCAACTCACTTCCATTGCTGCAGCTTAATCCGTGCTGAAGAGCTCAACAGCCCTGGGCTTGTGGCGCAAATAGCGACAATTTCCAGCAACTACAGATGGGTGGATATTCCTGAGCATGGAGTTGCTTCTGCAAGTGTACAAATACAGCGTGGAAATTAAGACTATGGCAATATCTTGAATAGGCTTTTACAGCTTTGTTGTGATCCAGTTTTTGTTCTGTATAAATGTGTGGCAGTGAATACCCCTAAAATGTGTATTTTACTTTCCTTATCTCTCCTGATGAAAAGAAATAAATGAACCCAAATAGATACTGTACAGGTAGGGGACAAATAGGTTTGTTCTTGTTTGTTTTGTGTTTTTTAAACTGAGATCCGATTTGATCTCATGGAAGATGGGTAAGTTCATAAAGAATAGCTGGACTGAACCTTGACTGGGGTTGTGGAGGCTTCTAAACATTTAACTGAGATGGCACCGTATAAACTGCCTCTTGCAACTTTCACTGCTAATACTCTGTGGTTTTTAGATGTTTGTGCAACATAAAAAATGCTTAACTGTCTCCTCTGTGAAAGGGAGTTCACTGAACTAAAGTAGCAGCATGCTGCGCTTCCAATAGCTCGTTTCTGTGCCAGCAGCACAGATGGCAAGGTGAATAGGTTTGTGGGTTGTGTGCTTGGTGATAACTGGCTGCCTTGCGTGCTGTGTGTAGGTACTGAAGCTGTTGAGTATTTAATAAGTTGTATCCAATATGCAGGACCTATCAGGAGATCCAGTTTTGGTCACATGCATAATCATAGAATCGTTCTGATTGGAAAAGACCTTTAAGATCACAAAGTCCAACCGTTAACCCAATTCTACCCAGTCTACCACTAAACAGTGTCAGTCACCACCACATCTATGTGATGTTTAAACACACCCAGGGATGGTGATTCACCCCCTGCCCTGGGCAGCCTAGGCCAGGCTTGACAACCCTTTCAGAGATGAGATTTTTCAGCTATCCAACTTAAACCTCCTCTGGTGCAACTTGAGGCCATTTCCTCTTGTCTTATCACTTGTTACTTGTGAAAAGAGACTGGCACCAACCTCTCCACGATTTCCTTTCAGGATATAGCATGTAATATATATAGACTCTAATATATTGTATGCTGTTTGACTTGAGTCAGTTCTGAGGAAGCTTGTTGTCTTGACTAGGTGAGTTTGTGCTCCTCTATCTAATGATGAACTTTAAGTTCTGATAAAAAAGATGATGTGAAATGTCACTCCAAGTTGCCAAGAACCATTAGAGAGGCTACTGAACATATGTAATGGTTAAAAACTTGACTAGTTAAACTTGGTGTATTTGTTCTTCCTAATTTTGACCACTAACTTAGGAAGAATTTAGTGAAGTGCTGTTTTAGCTTCTGTTGAGAAGATGCTACGTGGCTAGGGATGCCAAGGCAGTGCAAAGACTGGCATGATGCTGGTCTGCAACTATTGCTGCAACTTAACCACTGTATTTTGAATTCCTGTTTCTTTCTTGCAGAGATACCATGGATAGTGTGAAGCAGAGTGCTGCCTTATGCTTGCTGCGTTTATACAGAACTTCTCCTGACCTTGTTCCCATGGGAGACTGGACATCTAGAGTCGTGCATCTCCTCAATGACCAGCACTTGGTAAATCAGCTTCATTATGCTTCTTGGGCCTGTGCTCTGTAGAGAATGATGTCACTACCACTGTTAAATACACAATTTATTTCTTCTTGAGTCTTTCAAGGAACTAGGTTGCTGTTTTCTTCAGGCTTGGGGAACAAAATGGAAGGGGCTGTCCTTTTTTAGTTGCTGTGTGTATTAATGTATAATAAAGGGTTTTTTTTAACCTTTTTCTTGGAGCTAGAATGGTTTGGTTCTTTTTTTCAGGCTGCAAATGAATGAATTTACCTTGTGCCTCATGATCCTAAGTCATATTGCATAGGTGTAATATTTATTCTCCTAGACATTTTAAGAGTAGACCTCCACTAAAAATGCAAGGTCTGATTTGTCAGTGCTTGGACTTCCTTGTCCTGTGGTGTCATTCTTATTTTTTTCATTCAGAAAAACCTGTTGTTCTAGATAAAATACTTGATCCCTGCCCCCCCTCTAGTTATCTTGTAAAAGTAAGGCTATTAAGATGTGTGCTTCAGCAGTAATAGGAGTGCTTTAATAAGCACTAATATAAAACTTTTGGTTTACACAAAGCCCTCTCTTCGTGTTGGGTTGTCAGAATTCTTTCCTGGATGATCTGCTGCATCCTCTTTCTTCTGCTGATGCTTGTCTTTTGTAGTAAGAGTTTACATCCAAGCTTTATTTTAACATTAGCTTTGTCTCATGTTTGGACAGTACATCTAAAATAACAAAGCTAATACAGAAATACAGAGCATGAAATGGTCTTCAAGCACGTCAGTATCATAGTGTTGAAAGTATCATGGATTTTGAAAACCTGTGATTAATCTGGCTGATGGCCAAATAGGGGGCTTTTTAAGGTGGGGCTTTCTTGTGGGGTAAACTTAGTTTTGTGCATTAAAAAATACTTTAAGATGCTGCCAATTAACAAGTTTCATGGTTACAAAATCAAATGTATTGCTTTTGTGTTCTTTTCTGTTTCTCTTGTTTTGTTTTCTAGGGTGTAGTTACTGCAGCTACAAGTCTGATTACCACTTTGGCACAGAAGAACCCAGAAGAGTTTAAAACATCAGTCTCCTTGGCGGTGTCTAGATTAAGCAGAGTGAGTCCAGTTGATAACCTTGATAATACTTCACTGTTGCTTAACTGATTCAGCTTTCTAGGTCAGGTTAGCTTACTGTTGCTTATTTATCATGCTTTCTAGGTCAGATTAGTTTAGTGTACCATTAAAAGTGAAGACGATTCAGTTTCGGTTCACGGAGTTGGTTCAGCTTACTTCTAACACTCATTGCTTACCAGGGCAGAACGCTATTAGCTTGCCCAAACTTTCTTGGTATAATCCTTGTCTCCAAGGCTTCAAGTCTACATGGCAAAAAGGTGTCTTTCTGTCTCAATTACCTGTATTTGAAAGGATCCTCATGATGCAGTTGAGTTTTTAAACCTTATTTTATGTTACTGTAACACCAAAGAGTAGTTGGATCAAAGACTGATTCTGTAAACTTCTGTGTAGAACCCTTCCAAATACAGCACATACCTTTCAACTTTTTCTCAGCCTCTTACAAGATAAATCTTCCTCTTACCTCTTTTGAGCTGCTGTGATGTTAATAATCTTAAGCGTTTGATATCTGTAAATGGGTGTAGGGATTTCAGCAGGGGCAGGGTGCGGAGGGAAGTTGTGAAGAGATGTTTCTGTAAGCAAGCATTTTCGTGCTGGAAAATTTAAGTTACTGTTTTGTTTGATTTTTGCCTTTTGGAAGGCACGCAAGACATGGGAGGATACTACTTCACAAATGTGTGTTAGACCCAGATTTGTGTGGTGTTACACCCGAAATTACTTGTACTTCAGAGAAATTTAACTTCTTTTCAAACACAAAGACTTTTGTCTAATACTCAAAAGCCAGGAAGTGCATAGGCCTTCTGTAACAGAGCAGCAAAAATTAAATTGGAATTGCTTCTGAGCAAAGCTAGTGCCAGACTCATGCTTACCCTAGGATCAAAGGGGGAGAAGAAATCTATAAAGAGGGGTACTCCCTCCGAAATCTAATCCAATCCTTATCCCACTTCACTGTGCACATAAACCTCTTCTGTGAGAGCTCAGTGTTCTTTTCTCTGGAGTGCAGATATTACTGAAGGTGTTAGGTGGTCCATCTGCTTTTCCAAGTTCACCTATCAGCAGTTAACTACAGCATTAAATTTAGGCTTTCTGTTGGCTGAATCTATGAATTGCTAAACCAAAGAAAGTCAAGCTTCTAGTTAAACATTTTGGTGTTACCAAATGGTCATCTTTGTTAAGAAAAGCATGGATGCTTTCAGGAGGAGACTTCTTAGACTGTTCCACCTGTAAAACTGCATTTCTGTTACTGGGGGACCTGAAGTTATGCTCATAGCATGAAAGCTTGCACCTAATTAATCTACCAAATTAAACATTGCTGGTTATGTAGTTTTGTAAGCCTCTGTCAGAGGTGATCTACAGTGTTCTCTGGCTCCCTTTCATGATGGCACATCCCTTAACTTCAGTAGCTGACCTGCTCTCTGCTTATTTTACAGATTGTAACTTCTGCATCAACAGATCTTCAGGACTACACCTACTACTTTGTTCCTGCTCCTTGGTTATCTGTGAAACTTTTGAGGCTGCTACAGTGCTATCCGCCTCCAGGTAATGCACAAATCGCAGCAGAGGGCCTCTCTTGCTGCTTCCAAAGTGCTGCTCTGCTCTGGTGGTACCCTAACTTGGGTACCAGTGTGCTTGCAGCAGATTCCTTAAGACCAGGATACTAAAGTCTGTACTCTGAATTGTTCCAGATGCTGGAAGTTAAACAGAAAATAATTTAGAAGGGCACATAGCTTAGAGCAAAGTGTCAAACCAGGGTGCATCTTACAAACCAATTGCAACTGCCTCTTTAAACATTCTGTAATGTTACCAACTCTATTAAAGCCTTGGAATATAATGCAGATCCCATTTGGCTTTTGTTTTCACCCAAATAGAACTGTGGCTTAGAATTCTTTTTGAGCTCTATATTGGGGGAGAGTGAATTGTGTTTAATGTATTGGAATACTTTGGTGTATTCCAATTTGTGAAGGTGAAAGACCGATGGCAAGGGTTAGGGTGTTGAGCAAAACGAAGTTGTCCAACGGCTTCTTCTTCTCCAGAAGACCCTGCGGTACGTGGTCGTCTAACAGAATGCCTGGAAACCATTCTTAACAAAGCGCAGGAGCCACCGAAGTCAAAGAAAGTACAACACTCAAATGCCAAGAATGCTGTGCTGTTTGAGGCAATAAGCTTAATTATACATCATGACAGGTGAGCTTTGAGGACACTTCTGTTAGGAGAGGATTTTTATTTTTTTTTTTTCCAGTGAAAAGCTGTCGCTTTGTCTTGAGTGCCAAATAGTTTTACTGGGGTGGAGGTGGGAGGAAAATAGAATATGAAGTTGCTTGCTAGATTGGAACATAAGCACAGCAGTGGAACTGAACAGTATTAATGTTATGGCCAGCATATTTTTTTGTATTTATTGCTTTGTTTCTTGCCTTTTTTTTTTTGGTGTTTTGTATTGACTTCACCCCTCTAATCCAACAGATACTTGCTCACGGTACCTGAATTTTAATTTCACCAGTAGAGCATTCTAGCAGACACTTGGAGGTGTTATAAGAAATTTCCACTGCAGAAATAATATTCTGTATTGGATGGTCTCAAACCTGTTGCTTTTAACCCTTTCACTTTCTCTCCTGTTCTGTGCAGTGAGCCCAATCTACTAGTCCGTGCCTGTAACCAGCTAGGTCAGTTCTTGCAGCACCGAGAAACTAATTTGCGTTACCTAGCACTGGAAAGCATGTGCACGCTTGCCAGCTCTGAATTCTCACACGAGGCTGTGAAAACACACATAGAAACAGTTATCAATGCACTGAAGGTAAATATTATAGGTGTGCAGTCTGTTTTGAGTGTTGTCATCTTCTCCTCTGTGTCAATGTCCCCTTCCCCACTGCCCCAAGCTCCCCTGATTCCCAATTAAGCAAATAATTCCTTGGGGTCAGATGAGTTGTTCTCAGAAGTCTGCTTTAGGTTTTTCCCTTAATCCCATAAAATCTTGTGGTGCTGGCAATGGTAGAGCTCTGTCTCAGATAACAGAAGGCAAGCCCCCCACTAAACCTTCAGGTAGCTAATTGCCTGTGGTCCCAGTGACAATTTGACAATTTCAGCCAGTTTATTAGTGTGTGTTTGGTCAGTGGTCCCAGTTACCCAGCTCACTGTGTACTACAAACTCATTCACCCTAGTTAAGGTAGTAGTGGAGTGTTCTGAACAAACTCCTCCATCCTTTCAGCACTTGCACAGATTGTTTCTGTAGTTTAAAGATTCCAAAAACTGATGATTTGATTTTTTTGTAACATTTAAAAGCAGGAAAGTGAGTCTCCAGTGACCTCTTTCTAGGTGACTGAAAGTGAGAATAACATGAGAAACACATAGCTTATGTGTTTGGTCATTCTACATCTGAAAGATTATTATGAAAATGCGTTTGTTTTAAAGCTGACTATGGGTTATACTAAGTTCTATGTCTTCACTGAGTTGCTTGTGCTTTACAAGTAAAGATGAAACCACCCTGACCTTTTCTGTGTGTCCTTTTGCAGACTGAAAGAGATGTAAGCGTACGACAAAGAGCTGTAGATCTCCTGTATGCAATGTGTGACCGAAGTAATGCCCAGCAGATCGTGGCTGAAATGCTGAATTACTTGGAGACTGCTGATTACTCTATTAGAGAAGAAATTGTGAGATACCTCTCTTTCCTTAATCTTTTTTCATGGCTGGCTTTGGCACCATCTGTATCATTTATTGATTGAGATGCTGGCTAGTCTGTGATATTCTTTTTTTGCGGTAGTTTAAAAACAAACAAAACCCCAAACCTTCAGTTTGTAGTCTAATAGCAAAGACTTTGTTGGGGGGTGGGGGGGTGGGACGGGACATCCAAAACCTCGGGAACTAGGGATTTTTAAAATCACAGTGTATGCTGTGAGCACAATCTCTCAGTCTAAGGATTCTCCAAAACAGTACCTTATCAGCTAAAAGAGAGGTATGATAGGTATCCTTCTTCCCAGCAGGAAGAAAGTTCAAAAATGGGAACACTTGACAACCTTCCCAGAAGAGTAGCCAAAACCTGTACTTAGAGTAGTTACTCAGCTTAGGTGCTAAAATTTCTTGATTGGAGAAGGTAACATAGACAGTGTTAGTTGACTTTTCCTCTTGTACTGTCTTGTTCCTGATGACAGTCTACCATGACAGACAGACAATGTGGATTTCATTCTGCTTGTTTTCTGCTCTTAAAAGAATAGGTCAATGTAAATGCAACTGATAACTAATGATGCAGAGGTCTCTTCCTGTGTCCAGGTTCTGAAAGTTGCAATTCTAGCGGAGAAGTACGCAGTGGATTATACCTGGTATGTGGATACAATCTTAAATCTGATTCGCATTGCTGGTGACTATGTCAGTGAAGAAGTGTGGTATCGAGTTATTCAGATTGTCATCAACAGAGATGATGTTCAAGGGTATGCAGCAAAGACTGTTTTTGAGGTGAGAATAACTTTTTGATTCACTTTCAACATGAGGTAGGGATTAAGCAAGCCCCATGTGATCTAACAGCTGTGTGTGATTCCTCATGTCAGGGAGGAGTAAAAAACATCCTCAGTATTCCAACAAAATGCTGCTGAAGCGTTGTGTAAAACCAGCTTTACAGACTTTGAGCCAGCGAGTGTATGAAGTTGATAAGAAGATGCTCTGGCTTAAGTCATGTAGAATATACCTTCTGCTGCTCTGGTTTTGGTGAGGGAGAGCAGGGTTATGCTGGATTTTTGTGATTTTGGTGGATGGTGGTGAGTGGATGGTATAGTAGGGAAATTATATTACCTGGAAAATCACTGAAATGTAGTAAAAATAGAAGCCTTTTTACAGGATGGCTTGCATTTGTTTTAGATCAGTGTTTTCTTCATGCAGGAATGCAAAACACTTAAAATGATACCTTGATTCTTCTGGAAGCACATACCATTTCCTTCAGTTCAGGCTCTGATAAAACTGGAATTTGAACTATTAAAGGAGAAAACGTTCAAATGTCTGGCCTTCTTGCTCTGACTTTTTCTGGATTCTTCATATGGGCTTTCCATTTTTATTTCCTTTCCTGAATCTTTAAGCTGACTCTCAGAACTCATCCCTGCTGTGTGTTTCTTCATACTCAATAGAGACAGTACTTTTATTTTGGACAGCTTCAGCATTCTTGCAAGGTTTAAATTGAGGGTATTAATATCTCAGAAGTCTACATTGCTGCTAATAGGCCTAAGAGTGCTCTTAAGCAAGTAACACTTAGGTTAGAGATTCTTCTTGAAAATCATACCACCTATTGTGCTTTTCTCAGAAGTGCCCTATAGTGCCTAGGCCTACAGTCTGCTCTTACAGGAAAGTAGATTAGGAAACTGGGCATGGAAGTGACAAAAAAAATGTTTTCTGATACCACAGATGGTATTCATGTGTTCTTACAGGCCCTTCAAGCTCCAGCATGCCATGAGAATCTTGTAAAAGTAGGTGGCTACATCTTGGGAGAATTTGGAAATCTGATAGCAGGTGATCCAAGATCAAGGTAAAACACCCTCTAAAATACTGACTTGAAGTCCTAACACTTTCTGTAAAGAATCTGTTGTCTATTTAATATTCCTAAAGGCCAGCTAACAAATAAACTAGTTCTTGCTAGTAATGCATTAAGAATTGTTACATCTATAAAAACTGAAAAAAATATTTTTCTTCCCATCTTTTAAGTCCCCTCATCCAGTTCAACTTGCTACATTCCAAGTTTCACCTGTGTAGTGTTCCCACCCGAGCTCTGCTTCTGTCCACATACATCAAGTTTGTGAACCTGTTTCCAGAAATCAAAACTACAATTCAAGATGTGTTGCGCAGTGACAGTCAGCTAAAGAATGCTGATGTTGAGCTGCAGCAGAGAGCTGTTGAGTATTTGAGGCTCAGTACTATTGCCAGTACTGATATATTGGTAGGTACAAAGACTTATTTATTTAAATATTATGTAGAACTCTTTAGCTGTGTCTTCTGTCAACAAGTGAACTCCATTAAACATTACCTCAAATCTTAATGCAGAATTAAGGATCCCCAGTGTGGGAGCTGATTCTTAGTCTACTTAATTCAGCTGCAGTCATATTTAATTTAGAGCTAAAATCAAAATTATTGTTTCTGTAGTAGGACAAATGACTGTTAAAGCATGCAGACCTGGGGCTGGGGAGCCAAGGAAAACTGGCCTAGTACAGGGTCCTACAGCATTCAAATACCAAAAGGCTTTGTTGTGAGGCCTTACTTGGTAGGCAGGAAACTTATAATTGTGCTGATGTTTTGGGGTTTTTTTCTTTCTTTTTGTCTTTCAAAATTAACTGTTAAAACCTGATGCCCTCAGGTCTGGGCAGAGCATGGCACACTTAGCCTGGACAACTCAGATGCTTACGTCTGACTAGATCCTTGAGTAAGCTTCTGTGGTTTCAGCCTAGGTCTGCTTGATTTAAGGACTGTTAGATCTGCTATGTTCTAATTTAGTTTGTTTAATAGCACTGTACTAGAGAAGTGATACGCTCCTGTTCTCTTAAGTAGTTTGGGAGGGCTTCAGAAAGTTTTAAATAATTGCTTGGGTTTTTTTGTAAAAAAAGCAGTGTACAATAAACTGCAGAGTCACTTTCTGTGGGAATAATTACTTCTGCTTTTGCCTTGTGCAATCTATAAGGGTGTATCTTGTCAAAGACTCATAGAAAATGGTTTGCTTTTTTCTAAGTTTAACTAATATACTGGTTTGTTCGGTTTTTGTTTTGTTGGGTTTTTTGTTTGGTTGTTTTTTTTCTTTGGTGATAAGGCTACAGTGCTGGAAGAAATGCCTCCCTTTCCAGAGAGGGAGTCTTCTATTTTGGCAAAACTCAAGAAGAAGAAAGGCCCAGGGACAGTTACTGACCTGGAAGAGATCAAAAAGGAGAGGAGCTCTGATATGAATGGAAGCGCTGAACCTGCCGCTGTCAATGCCAGTGCTGTTGTGAGTTTAAAAGCTCTTATTTTGCTCATGTAGATGGTTTGCTTCAAGTGGCTTTTTAGGGGTTTAAAGCTTCTCATATCAAATGTAAAGCTATGGGTGTTTGCTATAAAGTAGCAGGGGGACATGCAGCTTCTTTCCCCCCACCACTTGCTTTGATGCAGTTTTCCTGTGGAAATCTATGTAAATGGGCACAAACTGTCTGCAGGCATAAAAAAAAACCCCAGACCTTTTGTGTTGTTACTTTGAGTGCTGTAAACTTAGAAATGGGAATTTCCTTGCTGATGAAATTGCAGTGAAAGTGAAATGCTGAAATGTAACTTTTAAAGGGAATAACTTTAATTTCAAAGCTTCTGTGTGTCTAACATGGTAGATACTTTGCATCTTGTTTCAGGTTGTTACTGGTTTTACTAGAAGTTAACAACACTTGACTTAACACGCATGTCCTTAAATCAATATAATGTTGTTAGTGTTTATATGATGGTACAGTTTGAGTTCAGTTATGGCAAACGAGGCCAAAGTCTTGTTCCTTTTGAGCTGAAACTTCTCATTTTGTTGTCACTTAAAGCTGGTAGGATGAATTATTCCCCTAATGTAATCCTTGTTTCTGGTTTTAATGACTGGTATAACTTGTAATTACACTTGAGATGTACTAGTAGATTACCTAAGAGGAGGAAATATCATAGCACACTCCCTGCTCAGTTCATTAAAGCATAATCCTTTAACTCTTAGTCATCACACTGTGTAAGAGTTAGATGTTCCAAGTGCAACATCATCTGAACGGACAGAAATAGCTTTCCACTAGAAAAGCTGCCAAATTCTCTTTGCATGCATGACTGAGGTCACTGGTGGTTAAAACTGCACGGTGTTTTATGAGCTTTGCTTTATGGGTTGCAGCCATGTAAGAAACTGCTATGTTACTTTCATCAGTGGCTTTGGTGTCACCCTGGCTTAGATGCCAATAATACGTTCCAAACTGGAGTTCCAACTGTTTGGATTGACTTCTGTACACTTTTGCCAGGGAATTTTTCATTATGCTGCATCAAATTCAGTCTGTGGAGTACATAATAACTTTGAGTTGGCTTACAAAAACAATTTCAGGCTCAATCCAAGTGCATCTCATGATTCATCTTCAGTGTATCTGGCATTTTGTAGGCTGTTAACGTCTGATAGATGAACATTTTGTTCTTGCACGTGACTTGGGCACACATGGCCTCTATTGCATGATTCTATGTCTGGCTGCTTGATTTGTTCTGTTTGGGGGTGCGGGTGCAGGGGGGATGAAGGTGGTGGCAAGGCCCTTACAGTGTTTGAAAATGTAACTAGCTACAGACTGGGGGTGTGTGTTTGTTTGTTTGTTTTGGTTTGGTTTTTTGCTGGTTAGGCTTTACATTTGTTTCTAAGGTTTGCCAAGCTTCAGAAACCCAGGAGCAAATTAATAATCAATTTGAAAGATGCTCTGACATTTTAATTTAGGTTTGCATAAAAGCCTTTCTTGCTGGATTCTTCACGAAAGAAAAGCAACACGCTTGAATTTTATTCCCTAGAGTACTTAATTTTCCTTGCAACTAAGGAGGGGGGGGAACATTGTTGTCTGTCTTCTGCAGAATCAGATTCTAGACAGATGAATCTCTTTTTATTGAACTGTTAGGCGGACATAACTCCCTTCCAAGAAAAAAAAGAAAACCACATGACCTTAAGTTGAAACACAAGGTGATAACTGCATTTGTGAAGCCTCCTACGTCCCTTCAAAGCTTGATTTGGGTTGGGGAGAGGCATTTTGCTGTAGCTTAGTCATCTGTCTGTGCAAGATACATCTTTGAGTTTTGCTGCAGTGTAACATCAAAGTGTCTTGTCTTCCCTAGTCTACTCCTTCTCCGTCTGCGGATCTGCTGGGTCTGGGTGCTGCCCCTCTCACCAATTCAGCTCCCCCACCGTCCTCTAGTGGTAGCCTGCTGGTGGATGTATTTTCAGATTCCGCTTCTGCCGTTGCGCCTCTCGCTCCTGGTTCTGATGACAACTTTGCGAGGTAACTAAGTCACCCTGTAAGGAATCTGAAGAAGAATTTGGCTGTTAAAACAGGATTAGAGGGGAAAAAAAATACATTAACCTTTGGTTTTGTTCCAGCTTACTGAATGCATTCCTAGGTGGTAGCTGTGCAGCAAGAGGTGTTCTTGATCTCTGTGGTGGATGTGCTCTTACTGAATAGCTCTGCTCATGGAAAACCTGGGTCTGTAGTGATCAGCCCGAGGATATTAGCCACAAAGTATTGCCCAGTTTTCATGCTGGTTTTGCCTCTTTGCTAAACTAAGCTGCTTGTGCATCTCAATATACCTTGAATTTGGGGCTTATCTGGCCTGATATGAATACATTTACTCTTATCTTATTTCCATAAAGTATTCTTGTGTGTCTTCACTTACGGCAAGCTGATACTGGAACAGTGAGATGGATTATATCCGAGATACCAGTTCTCACAATTTCAAGATATACTTAAATGGTCCTGCTACTGTCTGACAAACAGGTGTGAAAAACAAGGGGAAAAAAACCTACAAGTGCTTTTTCTTTTATTTTTAAGGGGTTTGGATACAAGTATCTTCCTGATTACATCCCCTAGTGTAGTGGAGGTACAATGTGTTTGTTATTAATCCCATTAATATTAGAAGCCACTGAGCTACACTCAAATATTATTTGGCTAAAATTTTGTAAATAGTGTAATATCCCAGAAAGAGATACTATTTATAAAAACCTTATAAATACATAAGATCACAGAATGTCTTTAAAAATCTGTCACCTTACTGGACAAAGAACATGCTACTACAGTTGAGGACCAAATTTTGAATGATGGCATGACAAATTTGCAATGCCTTTTAATACGAAGGACATAACGACTGAAAATGATCTGCCTGGAACACTGAGACTTCATCAGAATTTTATACAAGTCAATGCATTGTTGCAGGCTTGCAGCAATTAAACTTGATCCTTGGTTTCTTGGGGAAAGCAGTGTGTGTGTGTGTGTTGGTTTGGGGGGTTTTTTGGGGTTTTTTTGTTGGTTTTGTGTGTGTGTGTTTTGGGGGTTTTTTTGTTTTGTTTTTTTGTCTTTTTAACCATGTTACACAACATCCAGACTTAAAATCAAACCTCCATCAAGCTTGTGTTGCTTCTTAAAGAGGGGGGAAAAGAAAAAGAAACCAGTACTAGCAGCTTCATAAACAAAAGTTACCTAAAAAGAGTTTTCTCTTTCTGCAGAAGAAAGTGTAGCATTGCCCAACCCCTTGGTCTGTCTGTAGATGGTGAAATGCTTCTCTAATGATACTGAGAAGTTGCCTTTTACAGTTTCCTGCTTCTCTTTAGTGCTGTTGTCACTTTTGTTTCTAATCTGTTACTTGGGTAAGTGATTCTCTGTGTGCCTGTATATTCTTGCCTACGCTTAATACTTGTGTGTGGATTTAAGAACTGATTGTGCAGCTGTAGTCAGAAGTGCCACTAAGGTCCATGAGGCCTCTGCTTCAAAGTGCATTTTTTGTAGTAGTTAATATATATCTTCATTTACTGTTTTGAACTGAAACTTTTCTTGTTGTCACATTTAAACACCTAAAAGGACTTGGTTCTTTAAGAGGTATAAATTTAATCTACTGAACACCTTCAACTGTCTCCTGGCTTTGGGAAGAATTGCTGGTTCCTAACAATCAGGGAGGGGTGGGGTGGGGGAGAAGAGCGGGGAGAACTTTGCCTAATGCCTGAAACCTTTCTAGGTGTACTCAGCTAGGGCAGCTAATACATTTTTCAGGCATTAAACTCAGCAGTGCCGTTTTTGAGGAAGGAGGTAAAAGAAATAACAAAGCACTAAGCTGTCTTTACTAACTCCTGCTGTCTCTGTCGCTACTGCCTTTCTTCCTTTGTGCTGCCTGAACTAGCCCTGACCTGGCTTCATCTGAGGTAGTTTCTGAGGAACCAGCTGATACTGTGCATGATGCTGATGAGCTTTTTCACAAGTAAGCAATACTAAAACCTTGCAAGGCTGGGCAACTTCCAGAATATAGTTGTAAAGCAAAACTATATTGTGCATTAACTTAATACCAGCAAAATTAGAGAAACGTGTACTGTCAGACTTGTGACTAGAACGCCTCTGTAGGTGCTGTGGATTTTAGGACAAGCTCACAAATACCCAGGTTAGAGTTGCCTTTACGAGTTGGTGCTATCACACACTGCTCTAAAATGAGGCAATGCCAGTGTTGTCTTAAGTTTTGCAACTCCTCACAAATAAAGGAAAAAAACAGTAAATTGTCAAAGTACCGATATTTGGGAGTATGTTTCGAGGGCTTTGTATGCAAAAGGCTTTTTGCCAATCACCTCTTCTACTTTTAAGTGAGGGGTGACAGAAAGGACTGAAATTGCTGCAGAATGGGCTTCATCTCTCGAAATGGGGAAAAAATATACAGCTCTCAGTTGACTACTTGATGCAGAACCAATAAAACAAGGGATTCTTTTTTCTTTCAGGTTTAAACAGTCAAAGCTTCAAACTTTTCAATTCTACACCAACCTAATGAGTTTCAGAAGTTGTCGAGAATATGAATAAGAAAAATCCTAGTCTGTTGCCTGGTCCTTTATAGACAGTGTGTGTGTACATAGCATATTGTGGCTTCCTTTGTAGTTTCTCAGACATCCTATCAAATAAAACTCAGTTCTTTTAGTGTCCTACATGTGATGGTTTTGATTGTAAAAATGTCTCTTCTAACTGCAGTTTTCTGCAAAGGCCTCTCTCACAGACTGTTGCACTCTAGGTTAACCACAATCTTCATCCTCTGTGTAAACCCTGAATTTTATGGCTCTAAATATTGTTTAATATGGATCAATTTAAAACACGTTTTCCCTCTCTTCCCTTAGGTTTGTGTGTAAAAATAATGGGGTCTTATTTGAAAATCAGTTGCTACAAATCGGATTGAAATCTGAATTTCGACAGAACCTGGGTAAGATCCTTCATGCCAAGTGGCTAGCTGATTGCATCATCAGCTGTTTTGCAGATAGGACTTAATTTTCAGCCCCTTGAGAGGGAAATGTGATTTCAGGCCTACCCTGGTTTAGGATCTTAACTGTGTTTGTGTGACCCTGGCTTCTGTGTGGGTTCTTGTTTCCTTAAATGTTGTTGTTTTGGTAGCTGAGATGAAGTGGGAGTGTTGAATGGTGCCTAGTTGAAAGGCTGGTACAACCACCTGTGTAAAGGACCATTCTCCTCAATTTTTATAAGTTGCAATATAGCTCATTAATATATGCAATATATTTCAGGCCTGTCTATCTTTAATGCACAAGATACTGAAAACATCTAGAAAAGAGCTGGTAACTGAATGCAGGCCAGCTCTGTGAGTGCTTGTTTCTCCCCTTCTCCATCACTTTTGGTACCATAATAGCTTCTTTATATAAAAAGTAACAATTTCTGGCAATTGAAAGACTTCCACTGTTAATTTAACTGCCTGGGTGACAGCTGCCCTGGGAGAGGCCTTGTTTTAATCTGTTATTTTATTTTGAGTTGTGATTATTTTGGTAGGATAAGCAATGTAAATTATGCTTTGTTTTTAAAAGCTGCTTTAAAGGAAGGTAGAAAGGCAATGTATTAGATACAAAAAACCAAGTAGCTCAATATAACTGATTGTGATGTACCTAAAAATTCTCATGTCTTTTTCTTCTGTTCTTTCTAGGACGTATGTTTATATTCTATGGTAATAAGACATCAACACAGTTCTTGAATTTTACTCCGACAGTAATCTGCTCAGATGACCTACAGTCAAATATCCTTAAATGCAGTAGCACGTGTCTATTCTTACTTGGGTTCTGTCTTATGCCACACAACTGTAATAAAGCTGCTGCATCAGGGCACGGTGTACTTGAACGTGAAGAAATTAGAAACTTGGGGATAACTTAGTTTGAAAAAACAAATCTGGTGCAGAGATGGAAGATTGTCCCCTTAAAGCTCTGGTTACAAAAGGATTTTTCTGTTCAACTGAGGAATCAAGCTAAATAAGCATATAATGTAATTCTTGTTTTCCCCACTGTTGTGAAGTAGCAACGGTGTAGCTGTGATGTCCTTCAAGTCCTGCATTAGCAGGTGACCTCAGGTCAAGGTAGAATACATGTACACAAAGACGATGATATTTTAAAATAAGCTCTTAATGTACAGTTTGTCCTTTCGTGCTTGGTATTGCAAATTTAGGATTTCTGGGAGACTGTGTAATCACACATGTTTGACTCAAAGAATCACTGTAACATTCACATCAAAATGAGATAGTCCAGTGGCTTTTATTCTGAAGTCTGTCCTCATACCTTCTTGAGGAAATATTACTTTAAAAATATCCAAATAACTGACAGTTGTGGGGGTTATTGCTGCTGGGTGTGTCAGTATGGGGGGGACCCAACAAACGTTTTTGCTGTACAAGAATTGATCTATTCAGTAGCATACAGAGAATGAGTGCACATGTCAGAGATGTGTTGCTCTTTCTTCTTGTAGGTTATTGGAGGATTATTTTTTGTTATCAATTCATCGATCAGTTTCCTTAACCACTTCTTATGCCTGAATCTTCAGACAAAACCTGTTGACCCCACAGTGGATGGAGGTGCACAGGTTCAACAGGTTGTGAACATCGAATGTGTGTCAGACTTTATGGAAGCTCCGATCCTGAATATTCAGTTCAGGTAAAATGCCCAATTCATAATGCTAGTGAATTAATTAGATGAAAGATGTTATATTTGTCCTCTGACTGAGGTGTAGAATGTGAACACACAAAGCTGTCTTGGGTAGATGACTTAATTGAACAACTGATCTGAGCTAGCTTTAAGCTACTTGGGGAGGTAGAGAATCCTCTTACAACAATGTAGTTTAAAAAGAAAAAAACAAAACAACAACCAAACAAAACAAAAAACCAAACAAACAAAAAAACCCAAACTAATCAAGAAGCAGCTACTGATGATGATGTCTCCACGCTTCTCCTTCTGCTCTCCATATAAAACAAGTCTTCCTGTTTGCTTAAGAAACCTTGACAGTAATTTCACCCTTCTGGAAACCAAGAACATTTCTGTAAAGAACTTGGACTAGCAATACACTCAGCCAAAAATAGAATCTTGTTACATCCACTCAACATCAGCCTTTGGGAAGTCCTGATTTCTAATCTAAAATGGCTCTTACTGGGATATATCTTCACTCCTCTGATGGGTGCTAGCTAGAAGGATAAGCACTGAGAAATCCTTATTAGAAGCTCTGCCAGTTTTTGCCATCTAAGCAGAGCAAACAAATTTATTTAACAGTGAATAGAAAGTATATCTTAGAAATAACATCTGTGGTTGATGGATTTTAATCATAAACAGTTGCACCTTAGTGTTCTTCCTCGGGTGCTTGATTGACTTAGGCTGAGATGCTGCTGACACTGTGCTGCATACCCCATGTTCTTTCTATTCCATGTGCAGGTATGGTGGAACATTTCAAAATCTTTCAGTAAAATTACCCATCACACTGAATAAATTTTTCCAGCCCACAGAGATGTCTTCTCAAGACTTTTTTCAGCGTTGGAAGCAACTGAGCAAGTAAGACTTTGTCTGTACTTGGGCTTGGGGCTTTTATGGTGGGCCAAGGGACAAAAATGGGTATATTGTGGTGCAGTGCTTCATCCTGTACTTAATCCTGTGAGGGATTAAGTATTATAAACTTAATATAAATATAAACTAAAAAAAAGTATTATAAACCCTCTTAATATATGTAGTTGCCATTGACCAGTGCTGTACATAATACACATCTTATACTATGCACTCCCCTTGTCTTGCAGTCCAAAACAAGAAGTACAGAATATCTTTAAAGCAAAACACCCCATGGATGCAGAGATCACAAAAGCAAAGGTGGGTGGTGGTGTGATATCTTTTAATTTATGTGTTTATGTGGCAGTTGGATCATCCTGTTGAAGTGTGAGTCCGTGTTCTGTAGCAGCCTCTTGGCAGGGCTGTGCTGAACGGGCTGTTTCTCGGTGTGGCTTGAATTAGATACGGTCTTCAACAGCAGCTGGAAGCTTGAAGCTATTTAAGAAAACGCCAATTTAGTGCTTAAAACTGAGTTGGAAGGTACTTCAAGCCTTAATTTATACTAGAGCTACTAGTTGGAAAAGAAAACAAGAGACTCTTTGTAGAGCTGGCTGCCTTAGCCAAAACAGAACTGACTGGTGTAAGACAGGAGCAGCTTTATCAAAACCAGGAGAGAATTAGCTTGAATCTAACTTATTTCTCAGATGTTTTCAAGAAGAATATTTTCTTTTTCAGGAAGATCTCATTTATTAGGGTCAATCTGTCACTTAAAAGATGGGCTACAATAAAATTAGTATTGGATACTGCCTTAATGTCTTCAACAATTTGATTAAAAACTAGTCTCCTGCTTGTTTAGCTGGTGGGTGGTGGCTGTGCTTGGGTAGGCTTGGTATTGGTGTCCCATTGTCCTTACATCTAAATCTTCTGGGTTTCTTTCATAGATAATTGGCTTTGGATCAGCCCTGCTTGAGGAGGTAGATCCCAATCCTGCTAACTTTGTGGGTGCTGGTATCATACATACAAAAACTACTCAGATTGGATGCTTGCTGCGCCTTGAACCCAATCTCCAGGCACAGGTATCTGTTTAAGTATCTACAGCTTAATACAGCTTCTTGTTTGAGCTAAATATCTGTGTGTATCTGAAACTCCTTAAGGTATTTATTTAAAATCAATATTGTAACTGCTAATTGTGGCTGCAGGCTCCAACAAGAAATGAAATTGTAGCAGCTGGTCCTGTCACAGTTTACTGCTGCTTCACAGCAATTCTCTTTCCAGTTGGAAGAGATCATTCTGTTATTCCAGACTGTCCGTGGAGTCTCATCTTCTTAGGAATGTTGGAAACACTTAAATGTTTCTGGTTTGTGCACCTTGGACAAGATCAATTCCCTTTTGCCATTTTAAATTAATAAAAGAATGATTGTCTAAAAGAGAAAACATAGGGCAGATGAAAAATGTTCTGTGTTCCTCCAGCATTTTGATACCTCTCAACAAGGGTTTGAAGACATGCTCTAGCTCCTGGTTTGAGATAGCTGTATTGCCCAGTAGCTGGCTGCCTCTGAGTATTTGAACTTGTGGCCTTTTTTTGCTATCAAATCTAGCAAAACAATTAAGTTGTCACTGGTAGCTTTCACTAGTCGACTCTGCCAAACTGTGTTTAATGCCAAATTGCGTTTAAAAAGTAAATAATATTCTGTGTTCTTTTTCAGATGTATAGGCTCACACTACGAACAAGTAAAGAAGCTGTATCTCAGAGATTATGTGAATTGCTCTCGGAACAGTTTTAATATTAACCATGTCATTTTTGGTTTTTTCCATTTATATCACTGTCATCATACTGCAAATAAATGTCTTGTACATCACTGTCTGAGTACTGCAATGTTAACCAATACCAGCTCCCTGCCTTATTAGGACTTGACCCTTGTTTGAAATTAGACTATAAAATGTACAGTACAAGAAAGTGACTTTTTACATGAGAAATGGCTCATAGTGTGTTACATGAAGGATAGGAGGGCTACCTCGTGCTCCCTTTTTTTGTTTGCTTGTTTTTGCAGAGGTCAGGCTTTTAAACTCGTTAAAGGGAGATTGATTTAGATGCGGTGACCAAGGTTTTCAACTGGAAATGGCTAGTAACATTCCGAAGTAGTGCCTTTAACAGGTACTCCCTCTGCTCTGAGCTGAAAGAAACCAGCCGTAAAGCTGCTCAGTAAGCTTAGTTCAGATGTTAATGTAGCGTCAAACCTTTGTCAAGTTGAACATTGCCACAAGTCTTGCCCTGGATAGAAGGGCAGATTCCAAGATGTCTTTGAATCTGATTCAAGTGAACGTTGATGTTGAGTGTTACCAATCTTTGTATTTGAAAAATGCCACAGGCCCAGAGTCTTACCGTATTTATCTTGTAATCCTTTGCATCTTAATGTTCTCTGATCTTTGGAAAGTGGATTGAACACACAAAGCTATTCTTAACCCTTCTGCTTATCTCAAATAATGAGCTGAGCTGCTCTGGTAGGTGGTGAAAATGAAATCGTTAGTCAAACAGAAGTTAAATGCTCTGTTCTGTGTCTTTTTCTGTTTGCCATCAGACTTTAGCAAGTAATAGTCCTAATGATGTGATGTGATTAACTGTGGAGTCTGGTATTGTGTGAAAGGAGAAGTGGGCCCTTGAGGGGCTGTAAGGGCAGGTACTTGTAGATGAAAATGTCACTTTGATCAATCTTTCTTCCCCCAGTGTACAGTAATGTTAAAACTTGAGAGGTTGAATAAGTGATATCTGAACCATTTCCTGTTGGTCAGTGGTGGTAAAAATATCCAACAAGGTGTAGGAGACTTGTGTTGAGACTTAGAGTAGACGGCCCAAAAATGCTCAGCTTTCATAGTGGTTTTTACAACCAAAGCCTTTGTAACTTGTTCCGCATCAGCAAACTCTTGGCAGCCTCTATGCAGAAGTAAGTGGACACAACTTTGGCTCACACTCTTCAAGCTTTGAGGCTCAGCAAAGGCTGCAAAAACAAAGCATGTGAGGGAGCCTGGTTAGAAACTGCAGCGATGAATGAAGGTCACAATCAACAGAGTCAGCTACTGATGATGACACGAGATGTGCACATCAGATCAAGTTTTCCTTCAGGTTATTTAAAGGAAGCCTGGGACTGGTGTCTCGCAACACAGAGAGCCAGGGATGCCCGTGAAACACAGGTTTTGAGTGATAGTGATGACATTGAAAATACATTTGAAATGAGGTTTCTGTTATACTGCCCAGTGCGCAGCAGGGGACAGGGTTCTGCAGGACTGAGCATGCCTTCTTTTTTTTCTTCAGTGCTTTGAGTTAAAGGATGGAATTGGGTGATTAGAACTTGGTGATCATACTTGAGCGCAAGTAAAAAATGAACTATTTTGGCTGTGGATTGGGGGATATCCTTGTTCTGGTTTTCTAGAAATGGCTGGTAACTATGGACACTGACTGAGAACTATGGACCTGGTCTTTCTGCAAAGGTTCTCTGGAACAATTGGCCCTTTTATGGCCTTTCCAGTAGATAATCAAGACTTTGCTCACAAACATTGTCGTTGAAAGTCTTCACGAGCGGTTCCTGCAGTCAGGTTGGGCAAAATACTAATGGACTACTGTATGTTTTGTCCTTGGATGCTGTATGTCTGTCAGTCCTGTTCTCTTAACCGTGCTGTTGGCTGCTACCTTAAAATCTGATGTGCTGAACTAAAGGGAGTCTTAGCAAAGACAAGGGAGGAGCTTGAATTTCATTTTTCCAAATCTTATTGTGTATCTGTCCCCCTGAAAATGTTCTTCACCCTCATTAAAGGACATCTTGAGACACTGCACGACTTTAGTTCACTTTGCTTTGGTTCCAGCTGTGCTAAAATGTGCATTAAAAATGTGGGAAGGAGGGGGGTAAGGGGAAGTGTCTTTTTCAGTGGTGACTGTGTTAAGCTTATGACTGTTCACACTTTGCATTCAGTGTCAGCTCAATGAAGCCATGAGCAGAAAAGTGAACAAATCAAGGACAAATACTTGATTATTTTTTGTGAATTATGGTTAACTTACCAAAGTGATGTATCCTGTCAAGCAGACAAAGTAATTTCTGCAGTAAACAGTGTTATTGTTTTTAAGTACAGTATTTTCAGGCATTGACATGTGAAAATAACTGAATAGCAAAACAGGTAGCGTATGTTCATTCTTGACCTACACTCCAGTATGTAACATTTATGGTGATTGTCTTATTTGTATAAAACAAAGTTCTGTCAAATTAAGTGGAGAATTTTCATATAGAAGACTATATATTAGACTATATTCATCAGAAGAACGTATTAAGATTAAATAAATGATTAGAACAGTAATCAAACTGTCCTTTTTTGTCTGGGGCATGGCAGTGTAAAGAATGCTTGCATAGAAGGGTTGGTATAGAACAACAGTTGATATGTGTAATGGTAGATTTGGTTCTGCAGGTTACTGGGGGGTCATGTTCAGTTGAGTCATCTGCAGACATCTGCTCTCCCAATGAGCTTGTTTATGGCATTTTTTTTGGTGGTGTGCTTGGTCACGTGCTAACAAATACTCTGCGGTTCAAAAGAAACCATTTACACATACTATATAGTGTTAAACAACAGTTAAGTGTGTTGACAGCATGTGCTGCTGCCGACTGGTGTGACACTGGGGCAGGGCTCAAGTGGTGCAGCACACTCCTGTGTAATACACAGGGGCAGGACTTGTCAAAGCAGTTGATGTCGCTGTCAAGAGTCCCTAAACTGCTAAATAGCCTCATTTGAGCTTTAAATGTATGCTTCAGATTCTTAACACTTCTCTGAAACTTGCTACAATTAAAAAAAAAAAAAATACCTGGGCATTCTGAGCTTTTGTGCATTTGTAGATTTTGCTGCAGCAGCAGCAGGTGGGAATCAGATCCTATCCTATGAGACACGTGGTCTTTGGTTGCTTGCAGAGAAATGTCCTGCACATCCGTGGTGTCCGAACGGCACAATGCATCTGTGGTAACGACGTTTCTGGAGAGTCCCACCATTTTAAGAGTGCAGATGGAGACCTCACTTTTGATCCCTGTAACACTTGCTTTCTGGGGGTAGGTGTGTGGGGGTGACAGGGTTAAGTACTGTGTCTGCTTTCAAAGGAAAGGGTCACCTCAGTTGTGAAGTACTGGACTGTCCTACAGGTCCTAGTTCAACTGCAGTCAATCTAACAGGCTCTTCAGCTAAAATAATAGGTCAAATAATGAGGAACAAGCCACCTCCATTCCTTCTAATTTATTTGAAAGTCAAATGTCTGTTATCACACAGTGCACAGGCCCCTTCTTAGCCTCTGGTTAAATATCACCCTGAGCAAGGCTAGGGTGACCCCCACCCTCCCCCTTTTTCTCCCCTGCACCAGCCCCCCCAATCAGCAATAATTTATCAGTTAACTTCATTGAGACTCTAGGTAGCAGCTCGGGAAGCCTCACTGCAGGGCTGTCCTGTACAGTCACTGCAGGAGAACTCCCAGCAATGAGCAGTGGCTGCAAAGGTGTTAAATTGTGATCAGTGGTTAATTAAAAAAAAAAAAAGGTATCTGAGGCTGGGTGGGTGTCTGGCTAGTGGATGCAACTGTCAAAGTTACAAACACAGCTGCCGAGAACAATTATTTCTGTAATGAGCCTTTTCCCTGGGTTATCTGGGTCTTGGCAGGGCAGCTGGAATTCCTTCTTCAGAAGCTGACGTGGCCCACAGCAGCCACATACTGTGGTGACCATCATCTTCTCAACATTGAACCTGTTTGGGAGAGGATCAGTTTGCATTTAAATACAGCTTTTCAAATATTTGAATGCTTTATTTTTCTTTTCCTTATGGTGGAATGTTTAGAGCACAACCCTTAAGTTTCAAAGTAGTCCACTGCAGAACTACAAACAAGGTAGGAGATGAGTCAGTATTTTAAGTTCTGGTAACTGCTGCAGATGTTGAGGTGGCCTAAGCTGCTGACAGCCTCTTTGAATCTGCCTCTCTTAGTTAAAACAGTCACCCCTTGTCCTGTCCCACCAGGCCCTGCTACTAAGTCTGTCCCCATCTTTCTGACAGGCTCCTTGAAGTCCTCAAAGGCCACAAGGTCTCCCCTGAGCCTTCTCCAGGCTGAACACCCCAGCAGAGGGGTTCCGGCCCTCCCAGCATTGCTGGGGCTCCTCTGGCCCTGCTCCACCACGTCCCTGTCTCTGCTGTGCTGAGGATTCCAGAGCTGGCCCTAGCACTGCAGCTGGGTCTCCCCAGAGCCCTGGGCAGGAGGGGCAGAATCCCCCCACCCCCTTCAACCTGTTGTCCACAACGGCAGCATCGCTGTCTGGGGGATTTCTTAATAAAAAGCTTAACGAAGCGAGACACCATTCCTTGTTTCAACTGTAAATCCCTATGTACCCAGTGACCTCGTTAGCCTTGTTTCTAGCTAGCTGGCTTAGACCACATCATTATATTGCTGTCCTTACTGAGTTGAAGATGGACATGATCCTTCACACCGGCTTAAAGTGACATTTGTAGAACAGCCTTTGTAAGTTATTTTTTCTTCATATTTGATTTCTTGGCAACGCCCTGTCAAATGCAAAAAGAAGATTATAGCAGAAATTTGTCTTCTCGGGTGCCTTTTGCTGGATGCCAGAAGCCTCCATGCTTGGTTTGGTGGAAAACCATTCCTAGTGCATGAGAAAATCAATAAGCCCCAAGTGAATAACAGAGCAAGAGGTTTTTAAAGTAGGTGCTGAAGATGATGAATTACCCTGGAGGCTGCTGAAGAAAACACTGGTCACTGGAATTACATATGAGCAAAAAAATTCCTGGTAAGAATGTAATGTGAATTCATCAGGAAAATAATCCACTGATCAGAGCAAAACAAGGCAAGTAAAACAACCAGCTGGCTAATTCTGGTGGAATTCTTTCTGGTTCACAAACTTTGTAGTAGGTTTTACTTATTTGAAAAATGCTCAATTTGCTCATTTTAAAGATTTGCTTATTTATCTGTAGGCAGCTAGAAGTGCACAACTTAGCTGCCTGCCCGAAGCATGTCTTTCCTCACTGGATAGAACATGTAACACTTCATAACAGGTAATGATTGAGAAATCCTTGTGTATTGATCTTGCATCACAGGTATCGCAGGGTGTTAGGGGTTGGAAGGGACCTTGGAGATCTTCGAGTCCAACCCCCCTGCCAGAGCAGGATCATATAATCTAGCACAATTTGCATTTTCTCCTGACTTGAAGCAAGACGCTAAGCACTTGATGAAGCAAAAAGCTGACTAAAAAGTTGGGTTTTCCAATGACTTTAGAGACCATAGTTGAAGTTCATATTAATCAAAACAAAGATGTTGAATACTACAATGGCAATTTATGCACCTCTCACTGCTCCTGTCCAAGGCTCTTTTGAGCACACTTGGGTTCCTTGCTGGAGGAAAGGTGGTGGATGAAACCTGAGCATTGTTGTGGGGAAAGCTCTGTTAATACTGTACTAGAAATTGGAAAATTTTGTCAATGGACAAATTAAATGGTCAATTAAGGCAACTAATAATTAGTCTCCAGCCTAAGGTTCTATACCTGTATCTCATAAATGAAAAGCTGGAATCTAGGCCAGTATTAAACTCTTCTTCCTGAAGGGAAAGGTATTATTAATATTCTGCAAGACTGTTAAGTACCAGAATTGCTCAGTTTAGTGCTGAAAAATGTGTGGAGAAAGGAGAAGAGCTTGTTCATAACTCTCTGAACTCATGAAATAAATACTGGGAGGTGCTGCCTGTTAACTGCAAGGAAAATCCCAGTAATGGTAGGATTGGGAAGATGCTGTTCTGAAGCACTTCTCTTGAAAAAAGAAAGTGAACAACGTCTAAAGCAGGCACCAAAAACATACTGGGGGAAATCCTGCTTATGAGAGTTCCTACTGGGATTCCCATTCTGTGAGGTGAGAATTCTGAGGGTGTAGGGAAAGCAGGGTCGAAGGGAGTAGGCTGATAGAGACAATATCTGTAGTTGGTCAATTTGAGCCTCCTTTCTGCTCAAAACCCAGAAACCAGCCTCTTTAGTGCTGCATTTCTTGTGTATCAGTGGAAGGACAGATGGTGCATTCCTGACATGTTCTCAAAGTGGGTATTTCTGCCGTGCCCCGTGGCTGAGCCAACCCAGCAGTACAAGCTGTGCTCTGCTGACAGAGATGACAGGTTCTGCTTCAAGGGGCTGCACCCACTATTACACCTTGATCCTTACATCACCATTTGAGAGTTAGCAGTTAACCACACAAACAAGTTTCCTTAACTGACTATTAGGATCCTTTGTGTAAGGACACTTCGTGTAAATCGCTCTTCTGGAGTAAGACTCAGTAGTGGGTGATGGCTTGGATGACTTGAGCGTGGGGTCCTGCTCCATTCACTTCTTGCTGTTAGTTTCTAGTTTGTTTGATCTGCTTGTAACAACAGAATGGAGAACTTTGTGTGAAGAGTCATGTCATGAGTACAGCAATAGCACGTAGGTCTGCGGAAAAATTTTAAATGTCTTTCAAAGGTACAAAGATACAAATACTTATAAACTCATTATTAAGCATAACCCTCCTAATTCTTGATAACGTCACGTGAAGGCTGTAGCTTGTTGGAGGTGAGGTTGCGCTTCTTTTAGGAGTTAAACACACAGAAAAGGAGAACAAACACTGGACGTGGTATATGACCACACAGAAGGCAGCATCGTATGGCTTGAATACATGTTCCAGATGGTTCCTCCTTTGCATGTTGAACTCTCCCAAAAGAGAATGTAAAGTAGCTGAAATTGAGATCTTAACTCTTCTCTGGATCCTCACAGTGACTAAAACAAATAAACATGAAAAAAAGAGCCACACAGGAAATGCACCTTCCCTTCACAGGTTGAACAGTGCCTATGTTGTTCTGATTTATGCTTAGATGGGTTAATCCATATCCTAGGAAGCGTTGAATAAAAATAAGTAGCCCTAAATAGAACTAGAAACTAGGCCTCTGCTGCCTCTGCAGAATGCACTGAAAAATGTAGAGATGCCTCTTGCGCATCCACACCAGTGTTTCTCACTGCTGTACTGTGGAAATCAATGTAGGACAGTTCCCTTTAAAACCAGTAGAGAGGGTGTTGCTTTGTGTGCCTCCCTTTACAGGAAACTGTGCAGAAATTGTAGAATGTGGAACTGCATCACTCAAAACATACGGGGATTTAATTATGGACAGGAGCCAAAACACATCATGGAACCTTAAGAACTGAGAAAACGTTATCCTGAGGAACAGAGACCAAAAAAAGGCTCAAGTGTGCAGAATGAGCTTGTGAGAGCAAACAAGAGGACTGCAGGGTAGGTTAAGAGAGCCTGTGAATAAAAGGTACCCTTTTTATGCTGCTTAACTGGGATTTTAAGATTAAAAAGCAAATAATTCTGTGACTCTCAATACACATCCTGCCACTCTCCTTGACTCATGCTCTGTACTGGTCTACATCAGTATAGAGCAGGGAGCCTGTTGCTACAAAATCAAGGACTTCAGGCAACAACTCTACAATAAATAACTGCAGAAAGGAGAAAAAGAGAAGATGGAGTTGATGCATACAAATCGTAGCCAAAGAACGCGTAATGTCGCGATTCCAACGCTCGTGACAGAAAAGATGAGTTAACAACAAAACCACAATATGAGAAATGAGAAGGAGGTACTTTACCTTCTAGCACTTTTGGTGACAGGGCTGTTGAAAGCCTAGATGTGAAAGGAGTCGATGTAGTGCGGGTAGTGGTTATTGTGGTGGTTCGCAAAGAAGTCCTTTCCATTGACTCTGTAGAAGCAGTAGTAATAACGTGGGGAGCAAAAGAGGCTGTTGTAGATAAAATAGTTGGGACCAAAACTGGGGTGGATGTAGCAGAGATACTGGTAGGAACTACTAATGAAGCTGTTTTGACATATGGACTAAATGTGGTGTTTTGTGAGGAAGGATACGTAGAGCTCTCAGTAGACCTAAACGGAGAAGTTGTGAGAGGTGTCGGTGGATGTGTTGGGCTGGTGGTTGGGGCTAGAGCTGAAGAGACTGTTGAAGAGATGGCAGATGGCAGCTGGGTGCTGAGCAGACTGGTATGGGAAGGCACAGAGCTAGGATTTGGAGACACTGATGTCAGAGGGGCTTGTGTGCTGCTAGCAGAGGTGGTCTCACTGGAGACAGTGGTCCTGGAGGTACTGGTTATAGAGATGGTGGCGGTGGTCTTCTGTGTGGTCAGAGGTGGCACAATGTGTGGCACAGTTGTTTTCTTCTGGGTGATGGCTGCCAGAAGGAAAGCACAGGTTGACTAAGGATGGCAGGACAAGAGGGGAAGGTAAAGGAGACAGAAAGAAGCCCCTAGCAAGGGGCACATGCAGCAAAGTCAGTGTCTTGCAACACAGAGCCTTGCTGGGCAACAAGGACAGAGCCTAAAGGATGCCTTCCACAAGCAAGCTGAGCAAACCAGGCACCGTAAGAGAGACTTGTGTCCAGGGCCATACCAAAGGCAGCCATGCTAAAAGACCAGAGCCAGAAGAAGTGAGAATGTAGAGAAATTACCAAAACAAGAGCCCAAGTGCTCTTTGCTACTCAAATAGAAGAGAGAATGGAAGGGTGAGAGCTGGGAAGAGCAGGCAGAGCAGTGGGAAGGGCAGGAGGGAGCCTTACCAGACTCTGAGGAGC
>JANIJG010010579.1:0-60295 GCA_024611175.1 Megaceryle torquata | reverse complement strand
GCGCGTGCTCTGCGGATCGACGTGTGGTGGGCGAAGGTGAGATGTGGGGGGGGGGGGGCGTGGTAAGAGGGTTTGTGGGGCCCATCTTGACACTTGGCAAAGAGCAAAAGGGGAGATCAGGGTGCCGGTGAGAAGGAAAGAGAAGGAAGATCTCCTCCTTGAAACAGTGGGAAAGCACGCAGGGAAATCTGAGTGTGGTATGGGAGTCACATAACTGAAAAAATTGGATTTGTAGACTACACAAATACTTGTAAAGAAGGTGGTTTTATGTTGTGAACTGAACTGGCGAGCATTAGGAATTGAATGGTGCAGGCAATCGGTGTGTCAGCCTATTGTCTGACTCCCATTCATCCTTCTGGAAGAGAAATAAGTCATGAGTTAGTTAAATAACATCCAGAGCTTGGGGGTGCCTCTAACCAGAAGTTAGGATCCTGCTCCAGCCCCACCACCTCTGCTTCCTTGGGAAGGAGGTCTGTGATGTTCCCCTTCTCCACACACAGCTCAGTGCTGGAGGTGGCTGGCACTGAAAGGATGTCAATGCGATGTTTCCACAGTGACCTTCTTTCTGCAGAGAAGCGGTGGCATGTCTCTCCTTCATACCCGTTCACCAGAATTGCCTCAGACCCCTGGCCTTTATTCAGCTCTACAAAATGAACACTGTGTTGCACTTACAGGGCGTTTAGAAACCCGCAGCAGAGTGGACTGGCTTGCATTACTGTTCTCTTTGATATTTCCAGTAGAAAGTTATGAGACATCCTTATAACTGATCTGAAGGCTGGAACCCCTCTGCTGTGAGGCCAGGCTAAGAGAGCTGGGGCTGTTCAGACTGGAGAAGGCTCCAGGGAGACCTTATTGTGGCTTTCCAGTTTTTAATGGGGCCTGTCAGAAAGATGGGGACAGACTTTTTAGCAGCATCTGTTGTGACAGGACAAGGGGTGATGTTTTGAAATTAAGAGGAGAAATTTAGATTAGAGAGAAGGAAGTAACTGTTTACACTGAGGTTGGTGAGACCCTGGCCCAAGTTGCTCAGAGAGGGGGTTGATGTCCCATCCCTGGCAACATTCCAGGTAAGGTTGCCTGAGACTGAGGAACTTGCTGTAGTTGCTGTTCCTGCACTCTGCAGGAGGCTTGGACTAGATGAGCTTTAAAGGTCCCTTCCAGCCCAACTCAGTCTATGATTCTATTCTGGATGGATTTAAAGACCATGATGTGTTTGCTCCACAGGTTGGACTTGATATGTTCAACTGAATGCCAAAGGACTCCTTTGCACTGAAAAACCCATGGACCATAAAATGTCCAGGAAAGGAGCAGCACATTGAGCAGCTACTGTGTTTTAATGGCACCTAGTTGGTGTCTGGTGGCTGTGTGTGCATTTACCAGCTGGGATGACTCTGGGACAGCGATCTCTACAACTGGTGATGAGGATGCTGTAGACCCAGAAGGTAAGTTGTATTGGGTTTGGTGGGGATTGGGAGGGTCTGTGTGTCCTTGTCCCATTGCAGACAGACTAGGAGAGTCTTCAGAAAGGGGAGGCACAGGTCATGGGGAGGACCTTGCAGTGTAAGGGGACAACATGGTTCCTGTCATGTTCCCCTTCTCTGGGAGCAGATTTGGGGTGTTGGTGAGCTGGCCATATCTATCGCCACAGCACATTGGGAAGGGGCAGAGTTGGGGATGCCAAAAACACAGACCTTGAGTGACAGCTGCATTGCTGTGAGGGGGACTAGGGGAGAAGCCCCTAAAGAAGAAATCCCATAGGAGTTACCAACTTGAGCAATGTGTGAAGGGCTTTATAAGACGGTGAAGCTGATCACCATGTAGATGATGGTTTATATCCCTTCTGTTAGCTCTTCTCAGTGGGTGAAGGAGGCTTTGTAGGGTGCAGTGGAGCTGAGCCGTCTTGGCCAGTGATGCTGGGGATGCACAGCTCCTTTGTTCAGACATCAGACGTTGGCAGCAGGCACCCAGCCAATGGATAGTGTCTCTTGCAAAGGCACCGTCAGCCCTGGGTGCCAGTGTTCCCGCCCAGCCATTGGGAAGGGAGCACCTGCTTCCCCCTGGCCATCCCTGTCACCAGCTGCCAGTGCAGTGACTGTCCCCAGGCCCACGTCCCTCCCCCTCCCTGCCTCTTTGCAGCTGCAGGAGAAGGATGTCCATGCCTGCAGCATCTCAGGGAACTAAGCATTATTGGTGCCAACTGCCAGCCAGGCAGAGGGAAGGCTGCTGCCGCACCGGCGGGGAATTTAGAGAGGTTTCCAAACCCTGCGAGTCATTTGTACAAAGCCATCTGCCTGCCCTGGGTACTGACCTGGATCCGGCACAGCCGTGATGCAGCTGGAAAGACGCAGTGATGGACGACATCCCTCTTAATACTAAACCCACGTCCTGCTGGCTATGGCTGCCTATGCTGCTCAGCTCCTTACAAAAGGATGAAAAGATGGGTGGCCTCGCACTCTCCAGACGAGCCAGCAGCTGCGGAGGTGTTGGGGGTCAGCACTGGGAGCTGCGTGACCAAGCACCCCATTTATCACCCTCATACACACCCAGCAGCCGCAGCTCCTTATCTCTCTTCCCAGCACTGGTGTCGGCCGTGCCAGAGGCTGGAGGAGGAGAAATTGGTCTCTGTGTCATCTCCACAGCCACCTTCTCAGCTGGTGGGTCCTGCTCTGCCCATCTTCTGGGTGCTGGTGCCCCCATGCTGTGCCTGGGTGCTGGGGTGTTTTCAGATGCTGCACTGGGAAATGTGGCTTCTTTTGGGGGCTTTCTTAACTGCAGCTTTATAAATTCTAACAGATGTGGGCTTAGAAACTTCAGCTACAAGACACACTCTCTTTTTAAATGGCTTTGGTGGAAATTTGTACTTTGGTGGATGTGTGGAAAAATGGTGTTTTCAAAGTGAAAATGAAATGAAAACCAGGCTACCCACTTCCTCCCCCTCCCTTCCCTCCCAGCAAATCATTATTTGGAAAGTGGGGCCTCTGTTTTGAAATACTTGAAGCATGGACACATCCTTCTTTTTACTTCCTCTGTTCTGCTGTTCCTTTCTTTTCTCCTATTTCCCTTTCTTTATGTATTGAGTCTGTCCCCAGCCAGCTCCCAGCTCCTCTTGTCACTTATAGGGTGGAGGGTGTAACGAGAGGTCTGCTCAAGTGCATTAAACTCCCATTTTTCCATTTTTTGTTGTTGTTGTTTTTTGATTGTTTGTTTTGTTTTTGTAAAAGGTGCTCAGAACTGAAACTCCCTATAGAAATTTTGTCCTTTTTACTTAAATTAGGCTTGATAATTTAAGCCTGCTTCCCTGCTGCTGCACCTGTGAGCTGGCTACCTTGGTTCCTGCCCATGCATGGGAAGGAGAGTAGATGGCTTCCCAGGAGCTACTGGTTTACCAAACCTTGTGCCTGGGGAGCCTGGTTGCACTGGCAGCTTCCCCAAATCCTCATGTCCTGCTGCACATCTTTCCCCCCGTCTCTGCTGTGTGCTGTGGTCCTGCACCTGTGAGGTAGATTTATCAGAGAGGGGCTGTGCTGGGTAAGCTCATGTGGGTGTTGGCTTGGATGTGCTGTTCTTGAGCACTGTGTCTGAGAAACTCGTTCAGAGGTTGTCCCCTTTGCAGGGGCAAGTCTGTGTATGAGAATAGCGGGTACTAGAGCCTTGCTCTTCTTCCAGCTCATTGTTGTGTGGAGGCCTGTCTTAAGAGGAACAGGCAAGACAATGAGGGTGGTAGGGCACTGGCCCAGGTTGCCCAGAGAGGTGGTAGCAGCCCCATCCTTGGAAACATTCCAGGTGAGGTTGGATGGAGCTCTGAGCAACCTGCTCTATTTGCAGATGTCCCTGCTCGCTGCAAGGGGGTTGGACTAAATGGTCTTTGAAGGTTCCTTCCCAACAAACCATTCTGTTTCTGTGGTAAGATCTGCAGGGAGGGATGCAGTGGGGTGATCAAGGATGTGGTGGATGATGCAACGTCGGTGCTTTCATGACTGGTTAGACAGAGAGTTGTGAAGGGCACACTGGAGGCTGGCTGCACATCACAGAGTGCCCGACTGGTGGGGCTCAGATCAGTGGGACCCTGCCAGGTGTGGGGGAGGACAGACAGACCCGACACTGTGGATTGGTGGCCATGAGACACTGGCGTCTGTGCATTGTACGAGGAACTGCTCATGTGGTTTCGGTTGAGCCAAAATATTCTTTTAGAAAGAGAACAGACCAGATGTCTTATTATTGCTGCTCACAATGCTGTACTCCAAGTGCAACAATCCATCAGGGGGCTCAGCACAGCCCTACAGAAAAGTCCCTGGCATGTTTTTACAGCAGAGCCAGGTTCTCACCACTTATGTGTATTTGTACCCCTTGACAAATAGCTGTTTGACTTCGGTTTTGTTCAAAGTGGCGGTGATGTCAAGCACAGGGCTCCTATTCAAGTGCCCACCAATGGTGGTCCACAGCTCACTGCTTCCTTTTCTTTTCTTGCTTTGTTTCCCTGTGACAGTCACTTGAGATCTCCTTGGGTTTTTGAAAGACAATTTTAAAGAATTTATCTCCAGCAAAACAGTGCCTCTCAGGATGATAAAAATGATTTGGGATTATGGTAGGAGGAATTCCTATTTGCATTGATACATCGCTGACATGGCACTTAATTACTTAATTGCCTTTTTTGGGGGTCATCTTTCCAACAAGATGATTTACAGTATTGGCTGGCAAAGCCTTGCATACGAGGGAAATGTAGCCCTTTCTACAATGGGCTGGCTCATCCTTAATGATTGGTTCTTTCTAAAGCTGGGAGATGTGCTTCCCACTGCTTTGTGTGCCATAGACACAGAGAAGAATTACTACCAGGTGATGAACTGGAATGTTTGTCCTGCTGTATAAACCCATATAGGTAAAGACATGGACTTTAAACTGCTTTCTAAGTTGCATGTGCACCCAAAGTTGCCTAAAGAGAATGGATCTTGTCAATGCTTATCAGTAGCTGAAGGGCAGGGGTCAAGAGGATGGGGCCAGGCTCTTTTCAGTGGTACCCAGACAAGGTTACAGGAGGTAACCTTACAGGTTACCCAGGAAGTTCCATCTGAACAGGAGGAGAAAATTCTTTCCTGTGAGGGTGCCAGAGCCTGGACAAGGCTGCCCAGAGAGGTTGTGGAGTCTCCTTCTCTGGAGAGATTTCAAACCTACCTGGACAATGTGATCCTGGGCACCCTGCTCTGGGTGACCCTGCTGGAGCAGGGGGTGGGATGAGATGATCTCTGGAGGTCCCTTCTAACGCCCACCATGACACCAGACATGTCCTGGGCTGTACAAACACGCAGTGCGAGGATGTCCCAGCCTGCAGCAATTGGTGGTGTAAGCTCCTGGGTTGCTGGTAAAACTCACACAGATCATTCTTGGTAACCCCAGCTGTGCAGTTCAAATATGACATTTCTGTCTAGGTCTCCTGTTTATTAAAATTTGGTTTTATAAATGAGGACTTCTTTGTATTCTCCAGGCTGTGACATTCTGCTGTACTTCTCCAGCTGAAGTTCCCCCTTAACTTCAGCAAGTATTTGGTGTTCTCAGAGAACATTTTTCATCACTTGAGCATGAAAGGGAGGAGGTTTTATGGAATGGGGAGCAGGAGGCACCAACTCAGCAAATACCAAAGCCTGTATGTAAGCGTTTTCAGGTTGGAGATGTAAGTACATGAGTGGTCTTGATCTTCTTAAACTGCTCCGTATTGCTGGGTCCAAAGACTGAACTGAGAACATGCAGCACAGTTTGTATATTGGCATTTTCAGATGTCTAGTCTAAGAACATTCTCTATGTTGTGATCCTGCACCTACTTCCCATCACTCTCAGTCTCAGCCTGCTTAATAGAAGTATAGCAACCCTGTGACCTCAGCCGATGCTGAACGTCATGCTGTCAGTGCAGTAGATTGGTTATCTTTTTAGGGTCTTAGTCTCCATTCCCTTAAATTTTGCTAAGTACATCACAATGGATATGATGTGTTGTTTCTCACTCCTCCTGACCTGTTGATATCCTCCACCTATGGGTCATTGTTATGGAGCTTTTGGTGGCCCTTCCCATGCTCTTACACTTTCTCTAGAGCTTAGCTTTCACTCCAGCCTTCAAAGTCGTATCACAGGACATTTCAAGCTTTCTAGACAGGGAAAGCCTGAGGGATCCTGTGGCACACAATGTGAGCAGCTCAACTGGTAATTGTCAAGTCAGGATATGTAATTAATTTTTCTATAAAACTCTCAACCTCAAGTTGAGCCTTTATCCATCTATTAACTAGCACAGGGAAGAGATGCTCTCATCTAGAGGCCAAAGACAAAAATGGGACTGGGGTGGGAAGGGAACTGTCTTCTTTGTTTGAATGATATATATTGTTCCCTTTGTGGCTTAAATAAAACAAGACTTTAGCTAAAAACAGTGTGGTTTTAACTCTTGGAAATACAGACTTAAAAAAGGATGGGAGAAAATAGTCCTGGAACAGGCACCAGAGACCTCATCAGGCAGATTCCTCTCATTCCAAGGCAAGCTCAGCGATACCTGTGTGATTCTTTATAAATGTTTGTTTAACCTGTTTCTGGGACTGTTGAAATGTTATTTTTTTGGAAACACAATGCTCAGGAGCACACAAAATCACTTGGATTCTTGTGTTTCTTGTGTGAGCCATGGCTTTGGGAAAAACACCAAATATCACAAAAGCTGTTAACACTTCATTATTTGCATAAATGATTTTTTTCTTTTTAATAGCATCATGGAAGCAGTTTAAAAATCCAGCCATAGAGGGTTCTGTCAGAGAATGGATTTTGGTTGTTTTTTGGTTTTTTCGGAGATCTTCATGTGGAGTTGATTAGAGATTCCTGTGAGCTAAAGCCCTCCATGAAAGGAGAACTTGATATATCTCCATATAAATCTACAGGCAGTAGAACTTATTCTGCCAGATTCAAAGGAAGAGAAGAGTCCCTCAGGGATGAGAGCAGTATCTGACTAAAGCAGATAGTGTCTGACAAATCTTATTAATACTAAGAATTCAAAGTGTGCTGAGCTGGAGTGTGTGGCAATATGTCCCTGTAGTAGGTGGTAATAAACCCTGTGTACGTTGCCCTAGTTTTGGTCCTGCTCTGGTAGGGGGGTTGGACTTGATGATCTTCAGAGGTCTCTTCCAACCCTAACATTCTGTGATTCTGTGAGGACCAGTCAGCTTTGCCGAAGAAGAAATGCAGATTAAAGAAAGGTTGAAGTAGACAGTTGCAGTGTTTGGTTGGACTAACTAAAAAAAGCCCAAACAAACAAGAAGAAGAAGCAATTTCAGTTGACTGTACTGAAGGCTTTTGAGGAATCTGTGGGAGAAAAGGTAAAAATGCTTTTTTTTTTCCAGTGTCTTTCATTTGCCTTGAAGTGAACAACTATGGGGTTTTTTTAAGAATCATAGAATGGTTTGAGTGGGAAAGGGCCTTTCAAGATCACCTAGTCCAAGTCCCCTGCAGTGAGCAGGAACATCTGCAACTAGAGCAGGTTGCTCAGAGCCCTGTCCAACCTCACCTGGAATGTTGCCAGGGATGGGGCTACCACCTCTCTGTGGGCAAGTTGGGTCAGGGTCTCACTGCCCTCAGTGTAAGCAATTTCTTCCTTCTCTCTAGTCTAAATCTCCCCTCTTTTTTTTTTTTTTAAAGCCATCACCCCTTGCTCTGTTGTAACAGGCCCTGCTAAAAGTCTGTCCCCATCTTTCTGAGAGGACCCTTTAAGTCTCTCAGCCTGGCCTCAGCACAGGGGTTCCAGCCCTTGGATCATTGTTGTGGTCTCCTCTGGCCCTGCTCCAACAGGGCCCTGTCTCTCCTGTGCTGAGGACTCCAGAGCTGGACCCAGCACTGCAAGGGGGTCTCCCCAGAGCAGGGCAGAGCAGAGGGGCAGAATCCCATCCCTTAACTTGCTGCCCATGCTGCTTTGGATGCAGGCAAGGATGCAATTGGCTTCTGTACTGCAAGCTCACAGTGCCAGCTCACGTCCAGCTTTTCACCCACCAGCACCCCAAGTCCTTCTTTGCTTGTTAACATGTCAAGACTAACATGTCAAGAAAAAAAAACACACCTTTTTTTTTTTTTTATAGGTAGAAAGTAGCCCATAGGTTTCTGTGGTGTGATGTAACCTGTGGGTAAACTCATCCCAGGGCGATGGGCTAACAGCAGCTCAAAGAAACACTGTCTCTACAAGTGCTGGCAAGCTGGCTTTTCACCCCCTTGGTCTGGGATGCTGGCTACCTTTTGAAGACCCTCATGGCGATTAAGGGATACACTGTGATTACATTTCCAAGTCTCTGATGTGCACACATCCCACTAGAGAGCTGATGGTTGAGTGCTGTGTTGTAATGCTGTGAACTGCTTTGGAGACATTTAAGTGTAAGTGCATTGAGACATAATTTATATTCACCACTGAAATCTCTTCCAGGTGATTCCAACATGCTTGCAAGTCTTGGATTTGTGGGTTAGAGGGATGTTGGTGGACAGCTGAGCTATGGTGAGCCGTTCTGGTTTGTGGGGTTCCTCGAGGCAGGCAGCTTCCCCAGTGGGTGTGATTTGTTTGTTTGTTTGTTTGTTTTTGGTTTGTTTTCAGTTTGTTTTCTTCATTGCACAATTCCTTGGCTTAGAGCCTTTCACCTTGTCTCCAAATGACTGTTCTTACTTCTGAGTCCCATTCAGTGACTCAGGTCGAAGGCATCTTACTCAGTGCAGCATGTTCCTTGGTGTTTTTTTGTTTTGCATTTCCAGATGTGTTGGAGCTCCTGGATGAAAACTGGAATGGAGACAAGGATTCTGAGTGGCTCTGGTGCTCAGCTTTAGTTCTCCCAGAAGGTAAAAAGGGACAAGGCTTTGATGTCATATGGAGGACCCTCACTTTCCATCCAATTATAGTTGATGGCTGTATCCCTTTGGAGCTGGGCCAGGTGGCAGGTAACCATTGAGCTGTTTTATTCTCTAGCAATGCTGGCAAGCATTTCAGATGAAAACACCAACAAAGCAGTGGCTTCAGTGTACTCTCTGAAAGACACAGATCCTCTCTAGAGAAAGCCTCAGGAAATGAGGGTTCAAAGTCCAAAACTGGAATCTGCTCAGGGTGCCCTACTCACCTCCCAGATGATGCTGTGAGTACCTCGCTACTTAGCCTGGTTCATCTTGTTCACCATAAAGTGGTGGCTTAAGGTTATACCTCTGCATTGGCCTTAACAACCCAAGGCTGATCAGGACAGAGAAATCACAGAATCCTGAGCACAGTAGGTGTTGAAAGGGACATCTGGAGATCATCTCGTCCAACTGCCCTGCTCCAGCAGGGTCACCCAGAGCAGGGTGCCCTGGATCACACTGTTCAGGTGGGTTTGGAATCTTTCCAGAGGAGGATTCTCCACAACCTCCCTGGGACACCTGGGCCAGGCTCTGGCACACTCACAACAAAGTTTTTACTCCTGTTCAGACAGAACCTTCTGAGTTCCATTTTGTGCTTGTTGGCCCTTGCCCTGTCACTGGGCACCACTGACAAGATTCTGGCCCTGTCCTCTTTACCCCTGCCTTTTAGCTATTGATCAGCATTGAACAGATCCCCTCTCAGTCTTCCCTTCTTCAGGCTGAACAGCCCCAGGTCTCAGCCTTTCCTTGGCACAGAAATTCTCCAGTTCCCTCAGCATCTTTGCAGCCTGTGCTGGACTCTCTCCGCTAGTTCCTTGTCTCTCTAGTACCTGCATGTCTCAGTTTGAAGGTTCAGCTTCCCTAGTATGAGCTCATGGGATGAGACCTCCTTGTAAATCCATCCACTTGCTATGGAGCTTCAGGACATGATGTGCCTCGCTCTACCCCCATAGGGACTTCTGTTGAAACACTTGCCCAAGGGAACAGGCAACCTGGGCCACTTGCCTTTGTTCCCCAGCTTGAAAGATTCCACAACAACTCCACCTTTATGCAAAATAAGGTGGCAAGAAAGATGGGCAAGGAAAGCAACCAACACCAGCTCCTCCTTCCACCACCTGGAGCATGTGCTTCTCCCTGGGCACTACAAAAAGGCTGCCTGCTGGGTCAGGATTCCTCTTCTGAGAGCCGAGCACCATCTGCACCTCCAGACAAGGAATGTCCAGGATCAAGCCATACAGATTTCCAGCTTGGAATCCCTACAGCCAAAGCAAACAAAACTCTTAAATACTAATGAACTCTTGAAAGACCCTCAGGTCCTCTGATGATGAGCCCAGAAATGCTTGGGTTATTAGCTGCTAATAATCATGGAAGTTTGCCAGCACTGGGAGCAGTTCACAATGTCATCACAACACAGGGAAAAAGAGCTGGCTGAACAGTCAAACACCTTCATGGAGATGTTTCTGAAGAGCCTTGGCTGATGTGCTCTGAAGAGGGGGGCTCTTGTGTAGCTCCTACTAACCTCCGATCCAATTCTTGAGATCCTGGCCCATGTACAAGCCAAGCTGGGTTTATTCAGTGTACCTGTTCCTATACAGCAGGCAACACCTTACTCTGAAGTGAGAAGGAATGTGCCTCTGATATGCCCGGACCAGGGATTTCTGATGATACCTTGTGAAAATGTAGCTGCTGACTGGGGTTCTGGCCTCTTGTTTTCCAGGACATGTGTTTCACTTTGCACCGACTTGCAGGGAAAAATATGCGACGGCAGTTTGAAGACTTGTACTTTCCACTCTGCTACCAAGCCAGATTCTTTTCCCCTAGGCAGATCTGTCTTGATTTTTTTAACTGATTTTTCTCCACAAGCTCAAGTTTTTAACAGAATTCCTACTGGTAGAGTTTCCTCCTTTCTGTGTTGTGCAAGGACCTGGCAGTGGGGTCAGGACTTGTAATCCGCAGCTGGCCTGAGCTCTTGATCCAAAGCACCATGAAATAAGTTGGAAACGGGCAGGGGGGAATTTCTGTGGGGTTCAGAGGGAGGGGTGCCTGATGTGGAAGCACATCATGTGCTTTGCCCAACCCAAGTCCATGCAGCCAAATTCATTCAGATTGGAACCATAATGCTAATTAGACCTGATCAGGAATTTCCCAAAGTTGTTTTATGCAGGTTGAAATTTCCAGCTGAGAGTGCAGTGAAAGACTGGAGAGTTTTTGCCAAAGCATGTCTTTTTAAAAAAAACAAAGAACCAAGAATAAAACAACCACAAGACAAACTGAACCTAACTTTGTAATGTTCTCCCCTAAGCAACATGCCTGAAGCAGGGTTAGTGTGTCCACCCATCAGTGCTTCCACTGGCAGAAATGTGGGTGAGGGGGGTGTGTGTATGGAATGGAGCTGAGTTCATGTAAAATGATCATTACAGGAAAGGAGACTGAAACCACATCCATTTCTGCCTCCTGTCTGTGACATCTCAGCTGTCTGTGGGTGACTGGATGGCTGATGGGAAAATCAGGAATCCATCTGTCATTTCTGCTGGTCTCTGTCAAGAAGAAACAGCTCTGTAAGACATTAGAAATGTGGTTTTTTTTCATCCTGGTGCTTTAAGAGCCTATATAAGCTCCTCTCCTGACTGTGTGAGGTGGGTGCCATCTTGCAACTCATCTGTCATGTTGTTACGGAACAGCTTCATGTAGGTAGGAAGGAAAGCAGGTGGGCAGTAGACTCTTTAGGTGACACCCCTAATGACCTTAAGAGAAACAAAACATTAAGAAGCATGAAGGCCTTCCTAGACTTCTAGCTAAGTTTCTAGCTTGTTACCAAACACACTGTACCATCCTGGAGACTGTGCTGAGGAAAGGCTGAGAGCCCTGGGGCTGTTTAGATGGAAAAGACTGAAAGTGGTTCTGTTCAATGCTGACCAATAGCTAAAGAGCCCATGGGGGTCAAGAGGATGGGGCCAGACTCTTGTCAGTGGTGCCCAGTCAAGGGGCAATGGGCACAAAGTGGAACGCAGGAGGTTCTGTCTGAACAGGGACAAAAACTTCTTTGCAGTGGGGGTGCCAGAGCCCAGGCTGCCCAGAGAGGTTGTGGAGTGTCCTTCTTTGGAGAGATTCCAGACCCACCTGGACACTGTGAACCTGGTCACCCTGCTCTGGGTGACTCTGCTGCAGCAGGGCAGTTGGACAAGATGATCTCCAGAGGTCTTTTCCAACCCCCACCAGTCTGGGATTCTGTAGTTTCCCTTCAGCTGAGGCGGGACAAGGTTTAAGGGGCTATTGATATAGTGAGGCCTTATTTGTGTGCTGTGACACATTTATAGCACCAGACACTGATTCATGTGCTAAGCTGGTACTGACGGGTGCTGTGAGTTGTGTATTACGTCATTGCTGTAGTTCTTGTTACTTCATCATAAGGAGAGCTTTAGACTTTGCATGTGGTTTGATTAGAGGTGCTAAAGATGTCTGTAACCTGCAGAACTGACCTTTCTGCAGTTCCTTGACCTTTAACAGATGAACAGCAATGCAATCTTGGCAGCCCCTTGCTTTTCTTAGAACTTTGGATGTCATAAAATTACAGAGCCTCCCAGGCATCTCCAGAAAATGCATGTCTTAATTTATTCCAGCCTCGAGAATGTTCTTAGTCTGTTTTGCTAATCAACCCTTCAAAGCGTGTGCATGCACCCTCTTCCGTGCCACCTCTAAACCTTGGCTTGAAAAATGCTTGTTCAGTATTCAGCTGTGCTGAGCCTTGAGCTCAATCAATGTAGCTTATCTTTCCATGGATGGTAATATTGTCTTTGCAGACCATGTACTCCTAATGTTTCCCACATGGGGGGAAAAAAAAAAAAAAATAAAAAAAAAATCACTGAAGTCTGGAGAGAGTCTCCTTAATGTTTCTATTTATAAGCCCAAATGATATGGCCCCAGCAGAGATCATCCCCTCCTGCTTCTTCTCAGAATCAGCCTGTGTGTTTCTTGTCAGGCTTTGGCTTTCCTCTTTTCTAGACCAGTTGTTATGCTGCCCTAAAGGTCCTCGTATCTTACCTTCTGCCAACACAGGTTCTCCTTGGAAAGTGTTTGTACACTGAAAATAGTTTAGTTTATTGCTGCTTCAAGAAAGACATGTGTGGCCACCCTGACACTTCTGCTCTTCTCTTGCACTTTGGCTCAGGACAGGGGCTTAAATTTAAAGGAGGCTTAAATTTGAACTTGTTGCTGCTTCAGGTTAGAGGCTTTACTGTGTAATGGTGAATCTTGGGAGCTAAAAGCAACATCCTGATTGCTTCATGTGTAATCTGTGCATTTATCCTGGGTAAAAATAGTGCTTGAAATCATCTGCTGACATTGTCAAGACAGGTTGAAACAGTAAGGGCTTCTCTGTGGCAGAGCTGGATGGGTAAATGCCTCCCACTTCTTACAATTTCTCACTGGCATCTGTGTGGTATCAACTGAGTAACCCACATTGGCACAGGTAGAAGACACTCATCCACTTGTGCTGGGCGACCCTTCAGACATAACTCTGATAGAGCATTTCTCTCCTTTTACACCCAAAGCAGAGGTCAGGTAGACAGCAATTAGGCAGGTTTAGGTCTCCAGGCTGGGTCATGTATCTCCAGAAGTTTATTTCTGATCCTGCCCAGATTTCTGTGCCCTGGTTACACTCTTTTACATATCCAAACCTTCTTGACTAGCAGCAATATTTTTTAAAACAGCATCCTCAGGAATGATGATTTTGCTTCACTGCACACACTTAGATGACAGGTGGTTATGGCTGTGTCTTATCCGTAGCTCTTTAAATCTAGTGGCCTGCATTTAAAACCTTTTCATTTATTGAAATTAGGTGAAACATCACTCTTCACATAAATGATTGATGTTTTTCTTAAGGCCTGCACAGTGATTTAATCTCTTTATTTAATTCAACAGTCCAAATAATTATTTTTTTTTAATTTAATATGTACTCGTTATTTATGTGTTTACAGACGATATTTGTGTGGGTTTGGGGCTGATGGGCTGTGTGTGTGTTTACAATAGCCCTTGTGTTATCCCAGCCGGCAGCATAAAAACACTTCCAAATTATTCCACATCAGAAGCAAAGAGGGTTTGGATAGACTCCTAAGGGAAAGTCTTGAAGTGGTGCCCAAACCTCAGTCCCAGTGCTGTGAGTCAGGCACGTGGCTGTTATTTTATCCACCCTAACTTGGATTTCACAGGCTGTTTTGTTTGTGGAGGAAACGGGAGCTTGGGAGCAATTTTCATCAGTGATTTCTTGGAGATGAGCTTCTTCCTTTCCTTTGTCCTCTTTTCCCTTCTTGACACACGTGCATGTGCTTTGTCCCTGTTTTCTATGAATTATGGAAAATATGTCCACATAAGCACAACGGCTGGGCTGTACTAAAACAAACCACTCAGTGGATAGGAACTGATCTGGTTACAATTTGTGCCTTTGGAGAGACGCTGATTTTATGCATAAAACACTCGAATGACTGTAGGTGGATGAGCACAAGGGATTTTAAGTTCAGGTCTGTCACTAAGGTTTGGTGTTTGCCGCTAACCTCAGAGTGGGCTGGAAAGTTCAAACCTAAATGCTCTGGTAAGTGTTGCAGGCTTTGTCTTTATTAAGTGCCATAAAGGTAACAATCAAACTTTTTAGACTGCAACTTCTTTGAAGGAGAAATAGAAAGAAATGCTGCTCCTCGGGGTCCCAAGGCAACGTGGTTGCATGGCCTCCCTGGGACCGAGCACTGATGGACCTTTCAGGTCTGAACTTCACAGGCAGTGCCCAAAGATGTGGTTTCCTGAGCCAGGTGCTTCCTAACTAAACTTGGCTCTGCAGCTTAGAGAAACAGCTCCCCTTTGGAGCAGACAGCCCACCCTAAACTCCCATGAACAAACCAAAGTCTGCAGTGGTCATTCAGGAGAATGTGAAGTCATCAGTTTTGTAGCTCTCTCTCAGGCTAGTTTAGATCAGTAATAGCCAAGGATGGCACCAAGGATGGCAGGAAGAACAATCCTACATCATTTGGAAAAGCATAGCATTGTATTGTCTCAAAAACAACCCTCTACTGTGCCATTTCATGTCTAGAAAGACTAATTCTTTGCTTTTTATCTAGACTAAAGATGACATTGTTTTCATAAAAACCTCAATACCTCAGCCAACTCTGGTCTTGGACCTTAAATTACTCATATAATAGCTCACTTCACTATTGAATTAAAGATCATTTAGAAAAACTGTAATTTAAAACCAGCACACGTATCGATTTAGCAATACAAAATGATTTTACTGCTATCTCATCGCAAAACCTTTTCCTTGACCATCTGCAACTCTGGATTGCAAAATGTCTTGCAGAAACTCATCTGTCATACTTTATCATGTGAGATAAGACACGCTATGGTGGTTGTTTGTCTCAAAACCAATTAAAAAATTCCAGAGCAATGCAAAAGTAATATCTACAGTATTAAACAATAGAATCAGGTGCATTGGCTAAAGGACTGTGAGGAGGATGTACATTGGGTGGAACAAACTAAATGGTGTCTGTCTTACAGACACTGGGAATTCCTTTAACTGAACCTCTCTACAGAGGTTGTGCTCTAGGGCTGGGTGAAAGATCTAAACTTCTCTTTCCTGGAAATTCAGAAGAGCATGCACAACACGTACAATCACTTGACTCTGGCATCTGGAGCTTTCCAACTCTTGTTTTTGCAACTTTACAAAAGAAATTCAGGGATCTGGAGACGCTGACTGACCTTCCAGAGAAAAGCAATAATCACTCTCAAACTCGGGCCAATCCTTTTCCTCATCAGGGCAATGAAGCTTTTATTGCACCTGCAGTAATGATGCATTTTTAAAGTGTTTCACACATACATTAAATCTCAGTAAAAACCGTGAAACGTCTTTGGTCGTGGCCACATGGTATCTATTGTTGAGCAGACTGCTAAAATGAATCAGCCCAGATTAAGCAGACAATATTAGCACTTGCTATCACTTGCCTGAATCTGTTCCCTCAGAGACAGCCCCGTAAAGAGGCTGAATGCTGATTAAACACTTCTCCACCAAGTGGAGTCCAAAAAATTCTGGCAAGAATTGCCTGTAGAAATAATGGAAAAAAATGTACAAGACGTAAAAGGCTCAATGCATCGGTCCACTTGAATCCTAGCTGTTCCCTGCTGCAAATCCCTTCATTAGTGAGCCTTCCCTCTGCTTGGTGAGAGCTTCTGTATCCTGGCCCCAAACTTCCTTGCTCTCTCCCAAGGTCTGTTATCTCATGAGTTCATTATTACTGCTGGCTGTGATTCACACTCCAGTATGCAGTGCTATTAGCAAAAAAGATTAAAAAATAAACATTAGTAGATGGCCTTGATTTGCTTCAGAGCTGAGACTGAGGGCTTAAACTTTTTTTCAGAAGCAACAAGCCAAGGGAAGGGAGCTCAGCCCCCTTGAAGAGGGAGCACAAGAGAGCTGAGGAGGGACTTTTTACAAGGGCTTGTAGTGATAGAATGATGGGTAATGGCTTCAGATTGGAAGAAGGGAAACTTAGATTAGGTATTAGGGAGAAATTCTTCACTGTGAGGGTGGTGAGACACTGGCACAGATTGTCCCAGGAAGCTGTGAATGCTCCATCCCTGGATGTGTTCAAGACCAGGCTGAATGAGGGTTGAAGCCACCTGATCTGGTGGGAGATGTCCCTGCCTATAGCAGGGGGGGTTGGAACGAGATGATCGTTAAGGTCCCTTCCAACCCAAACCATTCTATGACTTTATGATAAGGAGCAACTTTCTCATGACCTTTCCCACCAGGGTGCTTAAACAGAATAATCTGGCCCAACTCTAAAAGGTCTATTAGACCCACATGCTGGCTGGATCCTTGAGTGCAAGGGTGCTGCTTTGTGCCAGCCAAGCATGTGGCTCCACAGCCACCACACAAAGCTCATGACTTGCAGAAAGATAAATGGAGAGTAGCTGTCTTGCTTGCTGGAGGACATGGCTTTGATTTTACCTTCCACCACTGGGCTGGTTGTTCTTGAGCCAAGGGATATACTGAATTTGGACAAACTGTTCTGTTGCTGCAACCCAGTTCCAAAAAGAAAATCAATGCTTTGTGTAGATTTTCCTTTTCAGCCTCTTTCCTCCTTTCCCTTCCCCTGGTCTTCCCTCTCCCCCTCTCATCTGTGAGTCTTACAGGAGCAATCACACTTGCTCTCAATGAAGGAATTTAATCTCTTCGTAATTATAGATGGAAAATCACAATGTTGGGAATGTTTTCACTTGAACAGAGGGGGCATTCCTGCCAAGACCTGGGTTGTCTTGGAAGAAGCAGAGTGCTGTCAGGATCACAGGATGCTGAGCCAGAAAATTCAAGAGCCAGATCCTGCAGCTGGATAAAGTGGGTACAATGTCCCTGACTTCAGGAGAGCTCTTATTTCTGTCAGACAAGAATGTAGCTCCCTTGAAACCATGCTGGGATCCTGAGAAATGTTGCTTCCCTTTCAAATGGACCCTTTGCTCCAAATGATGTCTGGTGTCCATAGTTGTTTTTGACTTTTTTTCCTGTTGTTTAGTTAAAGGCAATTAATTTAAGTGCTGGGCTGATGGAGGAGACACCATCCCAGCTACTGAATGCGCTGTGCAGCCCAAAGATGAAGAAACACATAAGTGACAATGGACTATAGATCAGCAGCTCTTACAAGGCCTATCATCTTGCAACCTTCAGTCTTCATTCTTTTTTATTTTTTTTGTCCCCCAGCAAAATCTCATCCAGAAGCTGGTCTGAAATGGATGTAAATTTTTCTGGTTCTCTGTGTGTCACTCATTGAGATCAACCCTGTTTTTTTCTGCCAAGGTGACTGCCACCAGTTCTGCCCAGCTGCAGCACTCACACCAGCTTACCCAGTGTAAGGGATTTGAATGGACCTGACACCAAAGTCTGGGATGGTTCTTCAGTTGTGCTTAACACTGAAGTCTATTATTGTGGTGAGTCATGTTTTTTACTGAAAATACTCTGTATTGAAATAGGACTGCAAGCAGTCATGCCACTTGGGGCTTCTGCAGGTGTGCACCAGAGTTTGCTGTGGTTTAGGTTATGCTCCCTCACTTAGCTGAACCAGTGCAATTTGGGTGGCAAGTTGCAGCTGAATTGGGAATTTATCTCATTTTTTTTGTCTGTCAGCTCAGGTGCCTTTTTGGAAGACAATTTTGGGCAAAGACCATTGCAAATGTACAGCAACCCTCCAGCTCTCCAATGAGCCAGGGGTGCTCATCTCCACCCTTTAACTGGAATTCCTTAGCTTTGCAAGTGAAGTTGAAAAATGAATTTGAGTGCCTTTCTGGGAGCCGTCCTAGAGAGAATTGAGCTGACTTGGCATGAGAGTAGGAGAGGAGTTTTACATGGGGCTTTGCCTCCTTTCACAGAATCACAGGATCCTAAACATGTTGGGGGTTGGAAGGGACCTCTGAAGATCATCATGTCCAACTCCCCTGCTCCAGCAGGGTCATCCAGAACAGGTTGCCCAGGATCGCGTTGTCTGTGTGGGGTTGAAATCTCTCCAGAGAAGGAGACTCCACAACCTCTCTGGGCAGCCTGGGCCAGGCTCTGGCACCCTCACAGGAAAGAATTTTCTCCTTCTGTTCCGATGGAACCTCCTGGGCTCCAGTTTGTGCCCGTTGCCCCTTGTCCTGTCACTAGGCACCAGTGAGAAGAGTCTGGCCCCATCCTCTTGACCCCCACTGTTTAGCTATTGATCAGCATTGATCAGATCTCCTCTCAGTCTTCCCTTTTCCAGCTAAATATCCCAGCTCTCTCAGTCTTGCCTCATCACAGATGTGCCAGTCCTACTGCTCTGGTATTGCTGTCCCTTCAGTAAAGCTTCTGGGTTTTGGGGAAAAGCTTAAAGCAAGAGGGGAAGAAAGCCGAAAAAGGCAAGATGGAAAAACTGCTCTTCTCTAGGGTGTCACCTGGTAGAAAAGTACTGAAAAACCCAGCCCCACCGGCTGGTATGAACCCTGGCTAAATGGGATCTCACAGTGACATGGGGATGGTGTAGGTGGGAGCAGGGTCTCTTTCTGAAGACAAGTGGCTTCAGGGGCTTGGTAGCCTTTGAGGTGTCTTTAATCCTTTAAACAATTTGCTTCTCCTTTGCTGGCAACAAGCAAGTTGGATACTGGAAAGAAAAAGTTCTCACTGCTTGGCAAATTCACCAAGGGCCTGTCCCTGCTTTTTGTGCAAGGACATCTGAAGGCTCACTCCTTCCCTGCCATCCTCTTTTGGCAGGAAAAAGCGGCCAGTGATGGAGCCCCGGGAGACAGTGTGTTAGCTCCATCAGCAGGGCCATCCAGCAGGTCTCTGCAGCTGGAAGCCAGGGCAGCTCTTGGGTCTCTGCCTGCTTTGCATTACCCTCCCCAAACTCTGGGCTCATTGTTGGCTGTGCCAGGGGCTGGAGGGCTCCTACAGCATGCATGCCAACCCGAAGGGCCTGTGGAGAGATTTCTGGCAGTCTCATGGGCTAATTTGCATTTCTTTTGGTCACACGAGCCCACCTTAATGAGCGGTTCTACCTCGCCTTTGACTTTTTTCCAGGATGCCCAATTTTGGAGGTTGCAAAGAGGCAATAAATGTGCAAACTCAACTAAAGAGGAAAACGTTTAATAAACCCCTGAAACAGTGTATGTTCTGGGGTGCTCTGGAAATTCTCCAAGTGAGAACAAGTGCGGGTGGGCTTGCAAACTCCACAGCACCCACCTAATGCCATATTCTCTTCTAACTCCAGATTTTACTCGTACAACTTCACTCCAGGCTGAATATCCCAGCAGAGCTATTGCCTTATTAAATAGATAATTCAGATGTTCCAGCTCTCTGCAGCTTTACTTAGGGAATTATTCAGCAGTGGCTCTGGTTTGCAGCCCCACTGCATGAAAGTGACCAGTAGCGAGGAAAACTGGAGGAATGCTTCAGTTGGGTAACTCTTCCCAAAAGAGAGAGGTGGATGGAGATAAACAGGTGCTTGGTGGTAAATATCCTTATTTTCTAGATAAGCAACAATTCTCTCTTAATTCTTCCAAGCTCCACTTCAATATCTTATATCCTTTGGAACTCTGTCTGTCAGTTGTGTGTGATTACATCTATTTTATAGTGTTGTTTTTGTCTGTTAAAAATGGATTATTTTTTTTTTAAAGCAGATTTTTTCTTTGCACTTTGCCTCATGATAGAGTGGTTGCCAAGTGTTTGAAACCCTGTGTCAGTCAACAGTATTTTCTACATATGAAAAGGAAAATAATTTGAATTCAAATGTGACTTCAGAACTTAAGAGTTTTGAGGGTTTTCCCCCAGGGTTTGATAATAAGTGTAATTTTAACAGTGTTTCGTACAAATACTTATGTCAAACTAAATTGTAACTACAGTTATTTTTTAACAGAAAGTTTACATTGTTGATAATGAGCTTCTTGGATAACTTCAGTTGAAACTTTGATACTTTGAAAGCTGTGAAAAATATTAGAAACATTTTTTTAGATGCTTAGTTAAAAAATAAACATGATTCTAGGAAGGGGCTTATTTATCCCTACTTTACATCGGTTGTCTCCAGTAACACTCTGTTACTGTCACTGGTGATGGAAACCCAACCCAGGCTTTTCTCCTGGACCTTGCTCCATTACAGCACTTGCTTCTGGAAGTGCTATCGCACGTAACTAACACTCATGGCTCTTATAACGTATTTTGAATGAGCCAACCTTGCATTTTCCTCAGCAGGGTAATGCCATACTAATTTAAAAACTGCAACCCTGAAAGGCAAACAAAGGAGAGGATTAGACCAAACCAGTTCCAGAGTGCACGTTGTACATACTAATGTCTTGTTGAAACAGGAGAGGGTTGGAAAAAATACTGCCCATGCTTTAATGAGAGTGCAAGCCTCCTTCTGCCAATCACATAGGGGCAATCCTGCACTGCTAAAAGAGCTAAGCTAATAAGATTAGGGTTTATCACTTTGGAAAATAAAACTGTACCACTGGAAGAATACAGTTTATATGGGAATTGTACTGAACCCGCCAGGATGATCTCTGGACTTTCCTCCTGAGGTTGTTTAGGGGAAGGCACTGAGCCTTGCAAGTGTTTCCACCTAGATGACTCTGCATCTTCAAGCAATAAAACCTTGAGCTGCTTTATGTCCTCAGATTCATCTCAGCCAAGAAATGGCCTAATCAAAGTCAGGCTTGGTGAGATACAAATGTGCAGATTTAGTCACAGACTGGTTTGGGTTCAGTTGGAAGGGACCTTTAAAGGTCATCTAGTTTAAGTCCCCTGCAGGGAGCAGGAACATCTGCAACTAGAGCAGGCTGCTCAGAGCCCTGGCCACACTCACCTGGAAGGTTTCCAGGAATGGGCATTGACAACCTCTTTGGGCAACCTGGGTCAGTGTCTCACCACTCTCAGGTTAAAAAATGTCTTCCTTCTCTCTAGTCTAAATTTCTTTCTTTCAATTTCAAACCATCGCCCCTTGTCCTGTCACAACAGGCCCTGCTTTTTTGTCCTATCATCCTGACAGGCCCTTTTAAGTACTGATAGGCTGCATTAAGGTCTCCCCAGAGCCTTCTCTTCTCCAGGCTGAAAACAGTGTTCAAAATAGGGCATGCCTTCTTGTATTGACCTGTCTGCATAGTCTGTGCCTGCTGCATGACAGAAAATGTGTGTTTCTTAGGATTTTCCCCGAATGCTGCCCTGTAATTGCATTGTCAAATGTGGGGAGGCAGGAACAGACTGTCTGAAAGCAAAGGAGGAGAGGAGAACCTCTGCAATGTTCATTTTTAGGAGGAAAACCTCTGTAGTAGTCATCTTGAATTGATGACTCACGTCTGTAAGAAGTGCTGTAGCTTCCAGTCATGTGTCCTCACTTCTGTAGCTCCAGGGTCTCCCACCACTCCCACCTTCTGGGCAGCTACTGCCCCAGGATGGGGCAACAGCACTGGAACCCAAATAGTTAAGGGATAGGAAGCATTTTGCAGCTCTGTGCCTGTTTCTGGTGGATTTTAAAAGGAGTTTTACAGTTGCATTTCTCTCTGTTCCCTGCGAAATCCCCTGCTATGCAGAGCAGACACGCTACTGGAGAGAGAGATCGATCTCTGGAAAGAAAGAGGATCCACCCGCTGCTGTGAGGTAGTAGAGGGTCTATCACAGCAACCCTTCAATTATAAGCTCAGCAGTTGTTAGAGTGCAGGAAGAGCAGTTGTCAGCACAATGTGCTTCTGTAGTGGGCTTGGTGGGTCAGGGTTTAACCCTTGCCACTTGGTTTTCTTGTTGGTGTGCTGAAGGTCTGGCTTATGGGGCAGCACGCTGAAATTGGCCTTCAGCTCCTTTTCAACCCTTCCCTCTCCTGGTTTGCTTCTTGCCAGCAGGAAAATATTTGCAAAGGACCATCAGGCAAAAGGTGACTTGCTTTAGCTCAGATGCAGGCCACGTAAACAGCTCCTCAGACCACCAAAGTCAGTGGCACGAGTCCCACCATCACTTAAGGCTTTGCGAGGCTTGCTGGTTATCAGAGAACACTCAGGCTGTAGTTTCTGGGCTAGAAATTCCTGACATTTACGGACTTTTGCCTTAGTTATTTTTGGAAGACATTAGCTATGGCTTGGCATCCTGCCTAATCACTCCTCCTGGAGTATTGGTAATTCACTTCCCTCCTCCTGCGTCCACTTTTATTTACAGAACCTCTTACCAATCTATGAGTGAACAGCAGTGCCAGCTTTCCATCAGACAGCTAATGGTAATCCCCCCTGCTCACTTTATCCAAACAAACCCCGTGTGCCACATTCCTCCTGTCTGCTGGGATGGTGGGGAAGCAGTCCCAGGAAAGCTGAAGTGTGAGGTGAAAAGAAGCAAAACAGGAGAGGGGGGAAAAGTTGGAAGTCGTCTGCTTAGGAACAGGCTGGTGCTCAATTTAAACATCTGGTGATGTTGGTCCTGCTCCATTGGGTGGCAAGTTCAGCACAAATGTTCTAGTGAAGAATGTTCTTGGAAACTCCCTTTGGGGTTTGGTGTTGTTTCACTTCAGTTTTGGTTGTGTTTTTAGTTGTTGGTTTACTTGTTTGTTTGTTTTGATTTGCAGTGTGCTAAAGCCAAGGCGTTAAAGCCCTTCGAATTAGTCCCCCTTGGGGACTCTCCAGGTCTCTCCACCCTTAGCTCAGGAGCTGTGTTTAAAATCCCAGAGTTTTAGGTATAAATACGTCCGGGCTTTTCCTTTTCAGATCACTGCTTTAAAGAGGCAGTTTAGAAAGAATTTTTTTTTTTTTCCCCTTTTACGGAAATACAGGTTTCTCACCCACAAGTCAAGAACAGGTTTTAAGATAAAACTATCAAATCATAGTTTTGAACTGAAAGGCTTGGTGCTCTGTGCTCAGTGTTTCTTCCCCTGTTCCCCATCCTCACTTGATCTCAGACAAGGCAATTGGGATTTCTCAGCTTCTTCCTAAAGTCTGAGGCTCTCTGTGGTTTATCATTGCCAGCCTCACTGCAGAGCACCACCATCCTGCTCAAGCTCTGCTGGCGTGTAAATTGCTGGGATTTCTGAGATCGGAGTGGGAATCAAAGGGGATTTAATAGCAGGTAGCTGCTAAAACCAGATCTTACCTGGTGGGAGGCAGATAGGGTTGAAACATCTTCCCCTCTGACCCATGAGTGCTTACATCAGCCGGACCTGCCAGTGCAACTTGATTCCCAAGGCTGATGTTCACCTTGATGTACACCCCTTCCACCTCCCTCCTAACAAACAGGAGGTTGCAGTGTGCCTGTCAGGGCAGGATTTGCCCTTTGGTGTCAATAACTTCTCCAACAACTTGTTTACGCTTTCATCTCCCTGCCATTCTCACTGATTTATGTAATTTCTGGCGCTGAGTGATGTGGCAGCTGCAGGGAGGAGGAGACAAGAACCAGAAACCCTGCAGGCTTTCTAGGAGACCTCTTCTCCAATAATAAATCTGGGATGGAGGAAAGCTTGCTGTGATCCTCTGTGCGTGCTCCAGTATGTTGGAAAGGACCGAACACCCAGGCAATGCTCTCCAAAAGGAGACAGTGCCTCTTTGTTTCTTTCTTCTGTGGCTTTTGGGGATGCTGGAGACCTAGGACTGTGTTGGCTGGAAGATGACATTGACTCAATGATCTCCTAACACATTCAGCTGTCAGCGGCTCTCACCAAACCCCATTCTCCCTCTGTCACACTTGAGAACTTGCTTGTCGAGCTCCCCAGGCATGGGTGGGGGCCCATGGGGATTACAGAAGGAACAGGGACTACAAAGAAATGTAGTATCTGTCAGACCGGAGACCATGGGGCTCTGATCAGTGATTAGAGCCACACAGTGTGAGGGGCCATACAAATTGCTACTGATGGAGATGTTCTTTGCCCTACAGATCTCGTGGTGCTTGGCTGCTAATCTCACCATGGGGACTCCTGGTCATTTCTGTCACAGCTTTTGAATGCAAGAGATGTTTGCAGAGTTATTCTTTATGTTGCATGGGCGAGGGTGATGGAAACAGTGGGCAGGAGGAATTTGGGGTTGACTGCCTGATGCCTTCTAATGCTGTGTCTAGTAAAGGTGCGCCGTTATCCCTTGAGGTAGACCCTGGGTAGATGGACAAGGTGGCATGATAGAGATCACCTCACCTTCTCCTCCTAAAACATGAAAGGGGACGGGGTGTCTCACCATACAGGCGTTGACAACTCATCTATTTTTAAATTATTTTTCAAGGACATGCTTTTTTTTTCTCTAAACGGGGAGGCCTTCTCCTGCTTGTGGCTTTCTCTGTCAGATTGCCTGTTTGCTTTCCCAAAGAAAGTACAAGCTGTGTAGCAAAATTTTTACTGAAGGCAGCAGAAAAAATGAAATATGCAAGTTATTTGAATTATTGATGGGATACATTACACTGTAGCTAAAAAAGAAGAAAAGGAGAGTGGGGTGTGTTTTTAATTTTTTTTTTGGTTTGTTGTGGTTTTTTTTCAAGCTTCTTACTGAGGACACAACCTGTTTTCTGGTGTATGAACTTTTAATGTGAACAGGAAAACTCGCAGCTGGTAGCACAGAGCCTGGTGAAGGACTTGTGGAATCTCCTTCTCTGGAGATACTCAAAACTCACCAGGACAATATGAACCTGGGCACCCTGCTCTGAGTGACCCTGCTGGAGCAGGGGGTTGGACGAGGTAGTCTCCACAGGTCCCTTCTAACCACCAACAGTCTGTAATTCTGTGACTTGCTTTCTCTCTTTTCTAGTATTTTAGGTCTCTCATCTCCCAGAGTGGGAGGCTCAGCTCCACACCTTGTCTCCTGACACTTTCCCTATGGCCTTCTCCCAGTTCTTTCACACAAACAATGGGATTTTTCTCCAAGTGAAAAAGGAGCTTCAGGCATATTCCGGGAGGACATTTCAAGAGGACCATTCTAGTGAGGTTTGTGGGGAGCATTTGCTCTCCTCTGACAAGGAGTTGCCATGCTGTTGTTGAGAAGAGGTTTGTTTTCATCTGAAACCACCTGTTGAAGTATGCTGGATTTGGAGTGTGGCATTCTGTAGGACCCAAGACTGTCCTTGGCAGTTCTGGTGAAGGTCTTGTGTTGCATGGTGGTCCCAGGGAGACTAGGATAAAACCTATGTCCTAGCCACAAACTCTCTACCATGCAGCCTTCTCCTTAAAGCAGAAGAAGAAGGTGCAGAGGGATAGCAATTCTACCATTATTGTCTCAGTGACATTTCTCCTTGTACTTGCTTTTCTTCTTGCTTTTGTTTACTTGTTTTGACTGATTTACTTTGGTTTGGACTGGGCAATGCTGGGTTAATGGTTGGACTCGATGAACCTGAAGGTCTCTTCTAATTGAAATGATCCTATGATTCTACAATTCTATGAACCAGGCAAGGCTGCGTGTCTGCTAATGGGGTGGAGATGGTCAGCATTGTGTCTTCTCCTGCTCTCTGGTGAAAATCAGGAGATGTTCATTGGGACTGAGACTTAACACCTGCCTCTTGCTTGGGTTTGCTCACCTCATGCCCTTTAGATATGGTTGCCTGTGGTCTGTCTCCTTTCAGACCTTTCCTGCATAAGACATAGACTTCTATCAAAACATGGCTGAAGGCCTTGAGAACACCTCACAGAGACGTAGGGCACCTTCCAGGGTACAAAACTCTTATACTTGGGCAAAGGGAGGAAAATACATCTCCCAGCTCCTGCATATAGGTGCTTTGGAGGTTTGGCAGTAAGCTAACAGCGTGTTAAACTATAGGCTCTGCTTTCTTGAGAAAACAGCTGGCATGGCTTCAGCATGTAAGTTGAAGTTCAGAGTAAAGCAACCAAGAAGAGTTGGTGCCCTGCTGATTTCTGGTTCCTGAATGCCTGTGGTCTATTAATTTTTGGAGGGAAAAAAAAAGGAAGAAAGAAAACAAAGAAAAAGAGAGGTGAAATGAAATGTACAATCTTGCCTGAGCCCCATGCCTGGGGAGCTGTGTCTCATCTCTTTGTGTGATGCCATGAGGCAGATATGGCTCATCCATCACTTTGAGGCACACATCTAAGCCTTCTAATTAGTAACTATAACCAGAGGTATCCAGCTTATACTAGTTCTGACCTGTGTTTTTTAATTAAGGGGTTTTTTTTTTAATATAACCCCTGTTTCAGGTCATCTGATAACACTAATCTGGACATAATGCCTAACCTTCTTAACCCTAGATTGTTAGTTCTGCGCTTTAATGCCAGTCTTAAAGAAACACTGCCCCATGAATTAGGCTCCAGGTACTAAAGAGGTGCAGAACCAACTGTGAATTAAAATGCTCTTAAGGATTAATTAGATGGACCCTGAAGATCATCTCCCATCTGACATTCTTGCCCATAAGGGTCAAAGAAGGTGTCCCCTCTTACTGCTAACCCCATGCCTAATAACTCAGAACAAGGAGTGTATCTCCAGATACAGTTTTGGATTGATGTTTTCAGCTCATGGAGAGCAGAGATTTTTGATAAGCATAAGAACACTGTGGAGGAGACCCTCGTTCCTATCAGCAGGTGGAACATCCAATGAAGTCAAGGGATTAAGGAAAGCAAACCAAGCCCTGCGCCATTTTATGTGTTTTTATGAGTTTTTACTTGTCCTCTCTTGTTCTGCCCATAGCAATATCATGCTGAGAATTGCAGGGAGAAATGCTAATTCAGTGTTTTTATATAGGGAAAACAAGCATCCTAAGTGCATTCCTTAAGTCAGTCCAGAAACCGCCTCCTGCCTGCAAAACTTCATGAAAAGCACATGTAATGCCTTGTCAAGCTTGTCTCTTTTATCTGGGATAGCTAAAATATTTTCACCAAGGGAAGAAAGGTTGCTGGGTGGTTTGTTTGTTTGCCTGTTTCTGGATAAAGATCTTCTGAAGGTGGGAAAGAACCCTGTCTTCTATCTGACAGGCAGAAGGGTGCTCTCCGGCAGCCCCTGGGCATAGTTTGGGCTGTGATGTCGTAAGGGAGCCACTGTAGAGCCAGTGACAAAATATATATAGCCACAGGTTTTTTTTTACTTGATAAGTAAAAAATTGTTTCTGGTGAGTTTTCTTGCAAGAAACCAAGACAGCATGCCAAGAGAGAAAGGCAGAGAAAAAGCTTCCTCCTCATCTCAGATACAATAAAAAGAAATTGACGAATGGAAAGAACAAATAATGTGACAGAAAGGGCCTCAAAACTCAAAATCATTCCCACCCTTCTCCCAAGTACAGTGTTTCAAACATTCATGGCTCAATTTACCACCTATTTGATGGGGGGAATGTTTACAACACATTCTCTGCATTCCTTTACCAGAAGTGCTGTAAAAATGGATATATTTTTTTTTCCCCCTTATGTGATGCAGAGAATGACTTGTATCTGGAAAATTTACCTTACAGCTCAGCACTGAGCTCTTCCTACAGCCACTTACCTCAAGGGAAAATCAAACGTAACCCTAGGCATTTGCTGCCTTGCAAACTTGGGTGTGCAAATGTACCTTTGTACACTTAGGGTTAGTTCAAGTCACAGTAACAGCAGAAATGGAGAAATATGGGCTTATGTGGAGGATCTATAGGCTCCAGGAGGGAAGAACTGGTGAAATCAACATTATGCCATGCCAAAGGGCAGGTTTCCCATGGTCATGGTTATCTACACTCAGCATGGCAAAAGTGGGAAGGAGAAATGTGGTTGTGACTGGACAAGGCAAAAGTACTAAACACAAAATGTTTGTTACCTGGGCTCTAAGGACATCCAGGGAAAGGTGGCAGAAAAGCGGTTGTTGGTGGCAGTCCTTGAACTACCACTTGCAGGTGGAAAGATCTCAGAGAAGGGTGTTGTAGAGGGAACAGTGCTGTCTGTAGCTTCTTGTAGTTTCTTGGGGCACTTGGAAAATGCCTCTAGACATCCTGCACTCATGGCCCTGAAGACCTTGTGCCTGGATCAGCCACTTAAACATCACTGGGCTCTGGCTGTAGAGGTGTCCTCAACAGAGCAAGAGAATCATAGACTGGTTTTGTTTGGAAGGGACCTTTCAAGGTCATCTAGTCCAAGCCCCCTGCAGTAAACAGGGACATCTGCAACTAGAGCAGGTTGCTCAGAGCTCTGTCCAACCTCACCTGGAATGGTTCCAGGGATAGGGCTTCTACCTCCTCTCTGTGCAACCTGGGCCAGGGTCTCACCACCCTCAGGGTAAAAATTTTTTTCCTTCTCTCTAGTCTAAATCTCCCCACTTTGAGTTTAAACCCATCACCCCTTGTCCTGCTGCAACAGGCCCTGCTAAAAAGAAGACCACCCAGCCAGGTACAGACTGCAGACTGAAGTCAGAGAACTGCTATTAGATCAACACTTTCTGAAGATGAGAGGGTTTTAACCATGGGAATAGGTGTCCAAAGGATCTTGTGCATTTTTTCTCAGCTTTGTCTCAAGCTTCTATCCGTCATGCAGTGGCAGGTTCCTCCTCAGCTCTGAGTTATTTGACTTGATAGAGGAATTTCTGGGTGACAAGCACAACCCGCTCTAATGCAGGAGGCCAGGCTGGGTGTTGCTAATGATTTCTTCCTTCTTTCAAAGCTTCTGATTAAATCTGTGTCTTTTTCCCACGAGCTGGGATCTGAGCCCAGAGGGTGAAATTCCATACGATTCACTGGTGAATTCCACCTTCATTCCTGCGTGCTGCCTGATTTCGAGGTCTTAATTGGTGCAGAAAGGGGAATCTCTTCCAAGTACCTTCAAGAAAGTAGCCCCAGCTTCCCATCAGAGCTGGTTTTACAACACAGCAGTGTCATAACTGCTCTTCCCAATTCAAGTGGAGTTGCTACTGTCTCTCCCGATGATATACGAGGGCGTCATGCCTTGTTATGTCACATCAGGCAATGCAGCGGGATAATCAGAGCTGATCGGATGAGGCAGCAGTCGTTTTCAAATGGAAGGAAAAGGTTCTCTGTGCACCAAAGACCACATCTGGTTTGTGGCATAATTCAAATTAACTTGGGGGAATTCACTACATCTCAGGTGTCTTCCATGGTGACATGCAAATAGAAATGCAGTCTTGGAAAGCTTTTATGAAAGCTCAGCAGCCAGAGTGGTTTTAAATTGCCTTTTTTATTTTTTATTAAAAAAAAAAAAAGGAAGAAATTGTGATGGCAATTTCCTTCTCTTGACTGATTCTACCTAATTTGCGCTTGCACTGATTGTAGTTTTATAAACAGGAATTCCAGAGCTGTGTGGCTCTCTACTGAGGGGGGAGATGTTTAGCTTTTCACCTTTCTCTGGGATGAAATGTGAATCGCCTGCATCAAACCTCTTCCCGTGGAGTGATTCTGAGAGGACAGAGAGCAACCATGCCTGCTGCTGCCCAGCTCACACAGGAGTGCTCCAGTCTCCTTCCCAGGGACCTCCTGGAAAACCCCATCTGTTAACTCCCTGGACTCGGCTTGTGCCCAGGGAAACATGAGTGAGATGTTCGTGTGACCTCAGGACCCTCTGGAGGAAAGTGTTTGGTGTATGTATGGGGCAAATCAAACTACCCCAACCAAGATCCAGGCAAGAGTCGTCATCTCTTGGGGAATTAAACCTTTAATCCCCAAGGATGCAGCAGAGTAATGATTTCCAGGGTGTGGAAGTACAAGGTGGCTGCAGTGGTATCTTCAAGCCTGGTCCAGATGACAGGCCATGCTTGCAAATCTCAGTATCTTCCTCTCAAAGGCAGAGATGGATGGAACAAGAGTCCAGTGGTGGTGCAAAGGAGAGGGTTTCACCCTCAAAAATATGTTCTGGTGCTAGGTGAACATATGGTTCCTTAACTATTAACAGGCACTTGGCTGTTGGGAGCCAAAAGGGTTGTGATAGCTGTGAAATGTTGATGAAGAGCCCCCTAAATACTTCTTTCCTCCCCCACCCCTATTAATCTTAACTGAAGTTTTATCTCTTTTTCCCTTAAATCTGTAATGGAAGTTTTGAACCTCTCTGAGTTTTGTAGAGATTGCAAAATCCAACCAATCCTCTCTGCAGGAACATCTGGCAAGAGGAATCCTTACAGCTCGATTGGACCTGGTGTCCCCCATGGGCTGTTCAGGTAGCTGCAGAAAATGGCAATGCATTTGGTCCTGTGGATCTTGGATTAGACCTGGACCATGACTCTGTGGCAATGGATTCCCCAACATAGGCCAACTGGATGAGCAGGACTGGCCATATCACCTCCCATGCCTCAATTTCCCCAGTTGCTGAAATGGCACCAGTGATATTCTTGCTTACACAGCCCTTCAAGATCCCCCGAGGAAAGGCTGGGCGATACAGTTGTACTCTGCTTCTGAGTATGTGGCCTCAAGGGCCCTCACAATTCAGTTAAGTGCTGAATCAACAACAGTACAAAACAACTTCACGTTGCAATTAATCTCAGATTGTGGCACTTCTCAGGAATCTGCATGGACATTGCTAACTGAAAACATACCCTGACCTTAACCCAAAGACAAATGACTGGTTGAGCTGACCCAAGAGAAGAGACTTTGCCTGCAGTTTTATCTGGCCTGCAGACTGGCTGCATAGGGCTGGGGGAGCTCTGGGATGCTCACTATGGGGCTGCCTCTTCAAGGGAAGTGATGAGGCTGAGCAAGGTGGGACTTCAACCTAATGATGGGGTGGAGCTGTCTCAGGAGAGGATATAGGGCAGAAGCTGAGCCAGCAGCAAGTATAAGAAGGGGGATAGGGAGGGAGAAGGAGGATTTGATGACTGTTTGCATGAGTACATGGCTTCTGAGGACATGAGCTGAGCTTGCTTCTTGCTATGCCTTAGTTTTTTCCTGCTTAGCTTAATAAGCATGGAGTAGGGAAAGACAGCAATAATCTTCAGTAGAGGGGGAGCTATGCTAATTAGCTCAATGTAGTGGGGGTCACCCTACTTATTACCTAGCTCATGGTGTGTCTGATCACATGCACATAGGAAGGCTCTGTCTACGCACAGAAAGCAAGCCTGAGCTTTATGTAGAAAGCAGAGATGTTGCTGTGTTAGGAATGAGAGGAACCCATACAGTCTTAAAACCAACAAGAAAAGATGCCTTTCTGGCTTGGATCTTGGTATCCAAGATCTAGGTTAAGAAGTGTTGGTCCAAGAGATGTTCAGCAGTAACAAGTGTAATGAAAGTCCAGGCATTGGGACTAAGTGCTTTAAGTCCTTTAGCCTCCCAGAGTCTGAGTGATGAGAATAAGACAGACTATCTTTTGCTAATAAATAAAGCTTTGATGCTCCGGGTCTTTGAGTGCTTGAGGGCACTTATTGCCACTGCAGCTGAGGAGAAGAATGGTGGAGGTAAGTGCAGATAAAATGGTGGAGGGCAGAGACTGGAAATGTTGGATTACCTTGGTCTGGAGAAGGGGGACTTACAAGGCCATCAGTATAGGCAGATGTGGGCCTGTCCTTCACTAGCCCCTGTGTTTGATAAGCGGGTGCACTTGGTGAAACCAGAGGGAGCTAGGAGCTGCTCCACCTGCTCTGAGAACATTTTCCATCTGCTTTTTCTGCTTTCTTTTAGAAGTTACTTTACCATTTCTGAATATTTTTTCTTTTGCCTCTCCCATGTCCTACCCACCCCAAATATCACAGATGATGCTTTGGATACAGCTGAGCAATTTTTATTCATGGAAAGAAGCACTACAAGAAACTGTCTTGTCTATGTCCATCTTGGGAAGATTTTTTTTCTGCTTAGCTACCATGTTTGCGGTGCCAGAAACTGGAAGAGGAGTAGCTGTTGGATTCCTTATTCCTTCCTTGGTCCGCTAGCCTGTGCAAGACCATCTCCATCATGATAATCAAATATCAGCTCTCTGCAATGTGTGAGTAGATGTATAGGGATGTTTGGAGAGGGCATTTTATGGTTTCCTATGTTCTGTTTCTGAGGGTCAACCTGAAAAAATACAAAGAGCTTTCCGCCCTCTGCTTTTTGACGGCTGCTTTCTTTCTCCACCAGGCAGAGTTTTGGGCTGGAATTTGGATCTTGAGGACAAATGCAATGGTTGCAGACAGCCACTTTTTTTCTGAAAGTATCTTTGTGGGGCCTGTAAGAAAGGTTGAGACAGACTTTTGAGTGGGGCCTGTTGTAAAAGGACAAGGCATGATGGTTTTAAACTAAGGGTGATTCAGACTAGAGAGAAGGAAGAATTTTTACCCTGAGGGTAGTGAGACACTGGCCCAGGTTACCCAGAGAGGTGGTCCATTCCCAGTCTCTGGAAACCTTCCAGGTGAGGTTGGATGGGGCTCTGAGCAACCTGCTCTAGTTGCAGATGTCCCTGCTGAATGCAGGGAAGTTGGATTAGATGACCTTGAATGGTCCCTCCCAACCCAAACCATTCTATGATCTCTTCTAGCTAGCTTTATCAAACTCTTGGGCTGCCCAACCCAGAATGTGATTCTTGGGCAGGTTGTGTTTTGCTGCCTTTACTTTTCTTTCTGAATCCTTGCATTTTCTGGCTGGTGGTTTTGGTAGGAGATGGCTGTTTCTTGCCATCCTGGCTCTTAGGGTTTGGGTTTGGGAAGGCAGCTGGAGGCAATCTAACAATGCAAAGGGAGGTTTCCCTTTTTTGTCATTTCATTCCTATTCCTGAACTCCCTCTGTTTATCTAGTGCTGGCTTCAATACTCATCGGACCCTGATTTAACTCACCTGACAAAAGGGGGATCCAACAAAAACACCAAATTATTTCTTTTCTTTCAGTCTCTTTTTTTGTTTTGTTTTGTTGTTGTTGTTGCTTGTTTTGTTTTGTTCTTCTTTTTTTTTTTCCTGCTGGACTTTGTGAGTTAAAGCAGCTATGAGTGTCTGGATGTGAAACCCATCTCTGGAGCCTGCTGCTATTTGCATTGTTGGCAGAAGTCCTACTGGCTTCAGAAGGGAGTGGACCCAGAGCAAGACCTTGCGATGTGTGTCCTTTGGCTGCCCCAAATTTACAGTGGGTGTCACTAAGCAAATGATGCTTGGGCTGAATCCAAGTCCATTTGCTGTGTAGGAGCTTTGGTGGGGCAAATTCTTTTGGGCTTGCAATGGTCCCTGGTCCTTGCCTTTGCTCTGCTACCTCCCTTCCATGGCACCTGCTCTTGTGTTCCTGGTTCTGGGAGATTAGGAGGCTAGAGGTCTGTCTGCCCTGGGGGCATGTTTAGCCTTGGGGTGTTTGTGATGTTCAGACAAGAGACTTGTGTCAGCATCATCCCATGAAGTGCCCAGCTTTATATGAAAGCCAAGTTCTTCCCCCACATCTCCTACTTTAATTGGGAGAGGAACATCTCCAGCTTTACCTTGAGCTGGTCTGGAAAGAGTTTTGACTAATTTATTTATTTACTTTAACTACCATGTATTTGGGTCATGCTGTTTCTTTCATCCCATGGAAAAAAACATCCCCAAGTCTCACATCTAGTTCTCAAAATGTGGGCATGTCTCTGGTGGCTGGATACCACAATGTTCTGTATCTTCTGCCCCATGCGCCCCAGGCTTTCTTGAGCACAAGGGAGATAATCACATTGTTCTGTCTGTTTTTCCCTTTTCGCTCTTGCCACAGCATGGTCAGAGTGTTTGAATGAGGAGAGTTATGCTAATTAAATGGGGTAAGGTTGTCTTGCTGGGCCTGTGGTCTCCATCAGGTGGCTGGACCCAGAGGAAAAGGGGTCTTGAGATAACACAGAGATGAGGCTGGATGGGTGCAGCTCAGTTTGCCCAGTTGGCAGGGAAAAGATTGTGTGTGTGTGTGTGTGTGTGTGTGTAAATTGGTGGCAGATGGAGCTGAGCAGAAAAAGGGCCTTGCTCCCCAAGTGGATGACTGCATTAAGTGGGTCCCTTCCAGTAAAGAAAGAGGAAGAAAATTGTCAATGAACAAATAGGTTTTGTGTTGCTGAGGGCCTTTTCTGGATTGAGTATTTCAGCTTCACCTTCTTCCTGATGGCTGTGGAAAGTTAGTTCAACAGTCTCCCAGGGGTTGGCTATTCAAGTTTTCCAACAGAAAACCTTTGCTTTTTTCAGGACTGCTTTTCCCCTTAAACAAAAGGGATATTGTCCAGGGAAGGATTTTGATTTTATGCTTTCTAAGTTGAAAAACTTCTTCTGCAGAAACTTTCTATCTGGCTTTCACAGCAAGTTTGCTCTCGTCACTTATCTGGGAGTGCTTGGCAGAGCCCTCAAGCACGGCTTGCTGCAGTGGGCTACAACACTGATCCTTTTCATTAGTCTGGCTACCTAACGAGACCAAGTGTAGTGCAAAATAACCCTCAGGCTGCAGCATCCCCCCTGTCCCTGGTGCATATATTTGCTGCTAAGGACTTGTGGCACATCCCAAAGTGTTGTGGGATAATTTGTCTGTCCTTTCTGGGCTCTTGTGAAGAGCTATCCAAAGACACTTGCAGAACAACCAGCCTTGTAGACAAAATGATGGTGACAGCAGCTTCTACGTCTGTTCAGCTCGCCTTCTGCTCTGTGCTCTAATGGACCACTCAACAGGACTTCATTGCAGTGTTTCTCTTGGGCTAAAAGGAAGATGGTCTTGGGCTAGAATCAAGAGTCAGCTCCAAAGGAGGAGTATCATAAATAGAGATAGTGCTTTGTTGGGCGGTTTGTATTTTTTTTTTCTTTTGTGTTAATCCCCCCATCTTTGTCCCATCATATATTTCTAGACAGCCTGGAACAGAAAGAAAGCTCAAACTCCCCTCAATGGGATAATGGAAGGAAGAAGGAGGCCTCATTCTATTTTTATTCTTAGGAAAATGGCACAGATTCCTCATTCTGCAGAATCACAGTAGAAGTTAAGCTGCCAGACGTTTACGATAGGAATTTGCTAAGTACGTATGATTCATGGTTCAGATTGCTGCTTGGGGACCCAGCAGGGATTTCTGAGCAGCCATGCTGGAGGCTGTCCCACATGGCTTGACATGAAGGAAGGGTGTGCTTCCATGTGGCTTGGCATCAACCTTACTGAAGGAATATCCCAGAGCAGGGAAAAATGTTTGAAATCAATCTTTTCCTGCTGCCGCAAGGATCTAGTCTACTAAAGGAGTGGTCGGGCTTGAGGTCAAGCTGCGATAGCTCTCCCCTTCTCAGGGTGCAACACACACCTGCCTTTGCTAATGTGTAATCTCTGTTTCTGGTGGTGGCACTCACCCCCTGGCTGATGGCCATCCACTTATTCTGTTATGCAGTACCAGAAGCCACCAGATGTTGAGATGTTCTGATTTTCAGGACATGGTTTAGTGGTCATGATAATGTTTAGCAGATGATCTGACTTGATGATCTTGAAGGTCCTTTCCAACCTTCTATGATTCTATGACTGTTGCTGCCCCTGGGTGATCCCCTTTTACCTATGCGTGTGTCTAGGGAGGGAAGTGTTGGCAGTACTGTTTGCAGGGGGAAAGGCTGACCTGGGGTTGGTGGTGCTACTGCCTGCCAATGCCCCATGCTGAACAGCTTCAGGCATGCATACCTCAGCTATGAGCAGTTGGTTCACAAGAAGCCACCCCAACTCTTGCAGCGTTAAGGTCCTGCAAGCATCAAAAGGCTGTGCTTGGTGCAGGTGGGTGAGGAGCAATAGCCCCCCCATCAGGTGCTTCATCATTTCTGTGCCAAGCTGTGGCTATCTCTAGCCTGGTGCTCCAAGACAGGTTGGTGCTGCCTCTTCGGTGCTTTTCAACTGTAACCTTGCAAATAATTAATGAAATGGTCAAGTGGTGACTATTCCAATGTGGCACATGACTTCGGGGTTCCTCTGGGCTTGAGCCAGAGCTCGAGGTGGGTCCTCAGGCCACGGAAACCCTCTCCATGTTCTCCCTGAATATCCCTTTCAGAATCCAGTTTGGTCTAGTTCTGCTGTTAAAGCAGCTGGGGTTTTTTTGCCTTCTCCTGGAGGGATGCTACCCTGGCAGGCAATACCACTAATGCTTGGGAGCTCTGTGTTTCAGTCATCTTCTGCTCCTGGTAACATGTGCACCCATGTTGTGCGCTATAACAGGGTTCCTTTGCTGTAATATAGCTTTTCCTTCCTCCCCCCTCTGGGATTTTGTGTATGTCTATATGTATGCGTATTTATCTACTCTTTTTCTGCCCTCCTCTGCTTTTCTAAACATTTTAAGATTTATTAAGCTTGATGAACCCAGGTTCTCTCCATAAGAGTGTTAAAAAAATGGATAAAAGGAGTGATGCATCTCCACCCATATTCAGATGAGTCATGAATCATAGAATTATAGAGCTGTTTATGTTGGAAAAGACCTTTAAGATCATCAAGTCCAACTGTTAACCCACCACTGCCAGGTCACCACTAACCCATGTCCCTCAGCACCACATCTACAGAGCTTTGAAACCCCTCCAGGGATGGGGACTCCACCACTGCCCTGGACAGCCTGGGACAGACCCTGACAACCCTTTCAGGGAAGACATTTTTACTCGTGTTCAACCTAAACCTCCCCTGGTGCAACTTGACGCTGTTTCCTTCTGTTCTATTGCTTGTTCCTTGGGAGTAGAGACTGACCCCACCTCCTTTCAGGGAGCTGTTGAAAGTGAGAAGGTCTCCCCTGAGCCTCCTTTTCCCCAGGCTGAACAAACCCAGGTCCCTCAGCCACTCCTCACAAGACACATGCTCTAGACCTTTCACCAGCTTCATTGCCCCTCTCTGGACACACTCCAGCCCCCCAATGTCCTTCTTGGAGCGAAGGTGTCAGAAATGGCGAGGGAGGATGGAGGGAGAGGGATCCAGTGTTAGTATTTAAACTTACCTCAGGCTAGTTTTGTCCATAAGAGGCCTCCTTGGTTCTTTAAATCAATGTGGCAGAGGAGCAGCTCCCTCCCAGAGGGAGCTACCTTTGTAGCCCTAGCAAGCACAATCTGCAGGAGATGAGCACTATTAGTGCTCCTCATCAATCTGAAATCAAGTGAATACCCTACCAAAGTGTGACCTTTCTGTGCAGTGTCTGTTTTGTGGTTGTGTCCCCTTTGGCTTGACTGGAAGGTGATGGGTGACAGATGTTAAAGATCTCCTCTTGGTGGGGGGAAAGGGGGAAACTGGGCTCTAAACAAAATCCTCCCTTGTGTCCTGCAGCTTCCTAAAGCTGCTCATTTATGAAGTGCAGATATTTATCTATTCTTTCCTCTATGTGTGTATAAACATATGGACATATAGAATGCTTTATTCTGTTACCAGTATGCTATTTCAACATTAACAGCAATACTGGGGCCAGAAAACAGATAATTCTCAGAGATCAGCTTTATCAGTATCAGAATGTCTTCTCCAATCTCTTGTAAGGACACTTGGTGCTAACCATCCTTGTTACCTTATCCACGTGCACACCAGCTATCACTTAATGTACTTCAATTTTGTGCTTTTTAGCCCTTGAACAGAAAACGTGTCTGCTTCCATTAGTATCTCAGGGTGATTTTGCAGGTACTGAGGCGGGTCTAGCAATTGGGTGTGAGAAGATTGACTCAGCCTAGCAATCAGGCTTCAGTGTCTCTTGGGACCAGCCTGTGGTCCTGTGGGGCAGAAAACATGGAATGGAGCAGAGAAAAACCAAGGAGCAATGCAGGAGAAACAGCAAGTAAAGGGAGATTTGAGATACAGATGAACAACAACAAGTTGTTGAGAAGTCAGCAAAACCTCTGTAGGTCTGTGAGTGTTCAGTTCATCACACCTTGGCCCTACTCTTTTAGCAAAGAGATGGGTGCTGAAGGGATCAAGAGCAGTCCTGAGAAGGAGGATTCGGGAGTGCTCATGGGTGAAAAGCTGCACATTATCTGGCACCGTGTGCTCACAGCCCAGAAGCCAATCACACCCTAGGCTGCATCCAAAGCAGTGTGGGCAGCAGGTCAAGGGAGGGGATTCTGCCCCTCTGCTCTGGTAAGAGCCCCCCTGCAGTGCTGGGTTCAGCTCTGGAGTCCTCAGCACAGGAGAGACAGGGCCCTGTTGGGTTGGGGCCAGAGGAGGCAACATAAATTATCCAAGAGCTGGAACCTCTCTGCTGTGAGGCCAGGCTGAGAGAGTTGGGTTTGTTCAGCCTGGAGAAGCAAAGGCTCCAGGGAGACCTTCTTTGACCTTTCAGTACATTGTGTGGATCTATAACAAAGCTGGTGACAAACTTTTTAGCAGGGTCTGTTGTGACAGGAAAAGCAGTGATGGGTTTAAAGTAAAAGAGGGAGATTGAGACTAGAGAGAAGGAAGACATTTTTGATGCTGAGGGTGGCAAGACCCTGGCCCAGGTTGTGCAGGGAGGTGGTTGATACCTCATCCTTGGAAACATTCCAGGTCAGGAATGGACAGGGCTCTGAGCAACCTGCTCTGGTTGCAGATGTCTCTTCTCGCTGCAGGTGAGTTGCACTAGATGACCTTGAATAGTTCCTTCCAACCCAAACTGTTCTGTGATTAAAGGATATTTGAGACCTGGATTAGGGATGTCAAAGCAGATACCAAATAAGGGTTTGCTAAGGGCATTTTTCATGTCTGATCAGTCTCCCTTCCTGCTGGGAAGACAAGGGTGTTTTTCCCTGACTTTCTCTCTGAATCTGAGGTTTGCTTTAGTGTATTAGGACAAGTTTGTTTATTGCAAGTAATCTAAATATTGGGTTGTACGTGTATTCAAATCTATATCCAAAGCAGCAATGACTTTCCTAATCTATTTTGTTGTTCTGCAAACAATTTGCTCACTCGCTTCAGTGTAAATCAGGAGTATCTTCTCTGATGTTGATAAATTCTGGGCTCATATAACCCCAGGGGGGACGGAGAAAGAACTGGGATTTATGTGTTTATAAACAGTGAGAGAAAATGTATTTCCCTGCACAGAGTTTACATTCCATGTGGTCTCTCTTGCCTGGGTGTCCAATAAAAGAAAAGATGCATTTCTTTTCAAACAGTACTGGAAACGTCTGGCTGGGTGGCACCATTGCTGAATCCTGTGGGTAGAATCCAAAGGCAGTTAGCAGCCCCATTATTTGGGGTCTTTTCTAGGGACTAACAAGCTCTGTGATTAAGTAAAATCAGTCAAAAGCAGGAAACCTGGGCCCTGGGGATCTCAGGAGAAGTCTTGGTGGAGGAACTTACTAATTAATTTGGAAGGCATTTGGAAACCATTCTTTTTTGTCATGATTGTCTATACACAGTTGTCATCCCATGCAATGGAACGAGGGTAGATTGAGAATAAAAATCAGGAAGAAAATCTTCACTCTAAGGATGGTGAGACACTGGCACAAGTTTTCCAGGGAAGTTGTGGGTGCTCCATCACTGTGTGTGTTCAAGAATAGGTTGGATGGGGCTTTGAGCAACTTAGTCTAGTGAGAGGAATCCCTGCCCATGGTAGGGGGATTGGAACTAGATGATTTCAAGATCCCTTCTAACCCAAACCATTCTATGACTCTAATTCTTAATTCATTTGGAAGAATTTTTGGCATGTTCCTAATAGTCTGAGGTTCAGACAAATTATTTCAATCATTAAAAATTACTGTTGCTTGCTCTCATACCCCAACATTTTTCTGTTTGTTTACAAGGTATCAAGGCTGCTTCTTCATAGTGATTAGAAACTGTTGGGAGATGGGGAAGAGAACTCTGTTATCTGTGAAAAGGAGAAAACAAACAAAAATTGTGAGTAGTACATGCACGTATTGGCTTTTGCATCTTAGACTTATGGTTCTGCAAGGCCTTGATGTGTTTCTGATGTGACAAATCCTTTTTTTTTTTTTTTTTTTTGAAGTAGCATAAAGGTGTTGTTCACACTGCACGATAAAATTAGCCAATCAACCTCTGATTAGATTTAAGGGATGAAAAGCAGCTGAACAAATATTGTTCTAGAGAACAACAAATCTCATTCTAGAGCACAAGTCTTTTGAGGAGTGGCTAAGGCTAAGGGTACTGGGGTTATTTAGTCTAGAGGAAAGGAGGAGGCTCAGGTGAGACCTTTTCACTCTTGACAACTCCCTGAAAGGAGTTGGAGACAGGTGAGTGTCAGCCTCTTCTCCCAAGGAAAAAGTGATAGGACAAGAGGAAATGGCCTCATGTTGTACTGGGGGAGGTTTAGGTTGGACATGAGAAAAAAAATTTCTTCCCCAGAAGGGGTTGTCAAGCCCTTGCCCAGGCTTAAGTCCCTGGAGAGATTTAAAAGATATATAGATGAGGTGCTGAGGGACATGGTTTAGTGGCAGCTTGGCGGTGTTATATTGATGGTTGGAGTCAATGATCTTAAAGCTCTCTTCCAACTAAAAAGATTTTATGATTCTCTGAAACCTGACTCTGTGCATCAAGTGCAAAGTCCTCTGTGGTGCAGTGTTGAAGTGCTCTTTCCAGCAAAACCAGGTTAAAGGCTGTGTAATAGACTTTCCTGAATTATTTTGAGAGCAAGGGTTGGAGAATGGAAATATCATTGAAGCCCTACAAGGAATTCTTAACAGTCAACAGTTGGCTGTGTAGAGGACAAGTTTCTCTGTGCCCACCCCAAATCCTTCCTCTGGTAGGATCACTAAAGTTGCAAACATCAGAACAACTGACTCTTTCAAATACCTTCTCTGAACAGTCTGGACCCAACAGTCCTTAACTTTGAGATATCTGATGAAGAGAAGAATTTTAACAGATCTCCAAATATTCAAAGCTGGCAAAGATATTAGGTGTGTATGTTAATTTTCACCTCCAGGGATTATTTTTCTCTGGAATCTTTAGTTTGGCTCCTGCCTTTTCATGGCTTTTCATTATACAATGAACTCTTTTTTAGTACATTGAGATGTCTATCTGTGGACCTCTCCTCAGAGCTGCTCAGTGGAAATGTTTGACAATCAAATGAGGTGATTTTTCCTGTTGCCATAATATCTTCTACTTGATTTATTTTGTTTTTAACAACAAATGGACTGGAAAGAAAGATGATGCTCTGGTTGGTAGAACCTTCCTGTACAATCACCAGCTTGCCCTATAATATCTCTGATAAATGAACCTCAGTGCCTGTTGCCTCCCATCCTGCTGGGATCACTGACCTGGCCACGCTTTCCCTTTAGCAATGTGGACAAAAGAAAGATTTAGGGGAAGCCACCAAGCTTGTAATTCTTCACCCATTTTACCCATAGCTGTTAAACCTACGTGGGGCAGGCTGTCGGTCATGAACCCTCTGGGCCTGTCCTTGGCTGCAAAGCTTCCTAAAGGAGGAATTTTCCCACTGCTAATCTTTTTGGCAATGAGCGTCACCTCGCTCAGCGCAATTGTTATTTTTATCCATCACTGAATGCTCTGCAGCTCAAGCTGGGTGGTCTTTAAGACATTGTACACAATTAACATGGGCTGAGTCAGGGAGCAGAGAGGTATTATCAGGGAGGAATGTGTGAGTGTGGGACGAGCCGAATTCCTTTAACACTGCTGGGACAGTGGTGACAGCTGACAGTGAGCTGAAGCTGCTTCTTGCATGGTTCAGCAGAGGTGAGCTGGAAGGGGCTGACTTGTTCAGAGGTCTGTATCTATCTGCTGTCCATATCTTTGAGGAAGAACTACATGAAACTGTCAGTCCTGGTGGCTTGCATTAGCAAATCTCACTGGTCTGGTCAGAAATGGGGCTGGTGGCTTTATCCTCAAAAAGCCACTCTGAAGAGTGTTGACTAAATCCTTCTGTCATGGGCAGAGCTGATTGGAAAGGACTTCTGAACCTTAGGCAAACCAAGAGAAGGCTGATGGGATTGACTTCAGAGCATGGTCTCTGATGCAGATAACACCATGTCTTGCTGAGAGTCCAGCATGGCTCATGCTTCATTGCTGGGCAAAGGCAGAGGGAGATCTCTTAGCCCTTGAGGGTGGCTCTTCTGCCTGCAATGGGGTTGTGTGTGGCCAGAAGAAAAGTTACCCTGTGGTCTGGTGACCAGTGGGAAGGGCCAGCAGCAATGGCATTGCTGTAAGGGAGCTTTCTCTAGCAGACAGCCTAGAACTGTCCTCAGTGGGACATACTTTGAGGACTTCCACTTCCCTGGACATTTCTTTAAAAGAGAATTGAGAGGGATATGGGGTGGAAATTATCTTCAGCAAGGAATTGATTTTTCTCCCAGCTTTTTTTTTCCCTGCTAGTGAAAGCATTTTACCAACAACTGATTAAGTTTTGCATCATCCCATGACAGTTGTAATGGTAACAGTTTGTTGCTTTATTTCCCTCTTCACTTCTTCAGTCTGGAAACCACAGCTGGTCATTGGTAAATCAGGAGGTGCAGGTGGTTAATGAAACATGTAATTGAAAAAGAAGGGGAAAATAAAATCTTCATATGGGTGAAAAGTTACAGAAATCCTCATATGCTGAGAAATAGATCAGACATGGGTTGGAAAAAATCACTTTGGTTGTTCAGCGGTGTCTCATGGAAGGCCAAGAGCTGTAGGCCATACTATCCCATCTGCTGGTGGTGTGATCTTGGAGGTGTTGCACTGTCTGAGGTGGGACAGCCCACCCCAATGATGTGCTGGAGTTGTGCATCCCATATTGGGATGAAGGCCAATTGGATGTGACATCAGAATTTAAGAAATGCTAATTAGATCTTGCCTGGTCTGTAATTTATTTTGCATGATCTTCTCTTGGGAAGCTCTGTTACCCTTTAAAGAAAACCAGCAGTTTGTCTAGGGAACGGCTGGCATGTATCCAGGGGCATCTTCATGATGCTGTGCACTGCCGAAATACCACTGGCCTCCTCTGCCTCTCCTCAGGGACGATGAGGGCTTGTGCCATGTGTGCTATCTTTGAGTGTTCTCCCTGTCCAGCAGACAGTGCTAAGGCATTCAAGAGCTGCCATCATTTTTTTGGAACAGAGGGCCTGAAGCTTGGAGGTTTGCCCATCAGATGGAGACCAGCAGCTCATTTACCTGGAGAGATGAACTACGAGAGGCTTACAGCCCTCTGAGTTTCCACAAGGCAGTATTTATCTTTGAATCCAATTTGCTCTTTCCTCCTCCTCCTCCATCTGCAACCTCTGCCTTTTTGGTTTAAACCATCGTGGTGCAGGAAAGCCCGAAGGCTGTAGCATGAACAGGCATGCAAATGTCTGGATCAACAAAGGCTCAGAGGGATGAAGTGACCCCAGAAGAGGCATGGAAATTCAGCTCTTTTTGATTAAGTTGACAGGGTTATTTGAGTTTGTTGGGGTTTTTTTGTGGGTGTTTTGTTGTTGTTTTGTTGTTGTTTGTGGTTTGTTTGTTTTTTTCCCAGTGTGTGTGGGGGAGTATTATTCTAAATAACACTTTTTCCTTATTTTCCTTCCACCTCCCATGTAATTTTCCATCTCTCCACCAGAAAAAGGGAAAAGGAGGATTTGTGAGGAAAAAAATAATATTTGGTTTGGGTTTCATTTAATTCTTTAAATACTTTTTTTTTTCATAGTGGAAAACCAGAAAAAAATATCATGGCAAAGGAAAAATACTCTTCTCCCTCAGCTCTGGGGATGCCGCGTGGCCCAACACTTCTGCCAGAGCAGCCGATGGGGTCTAAAGAGTTGCCAAACCCATCCTGTTTGTGAAACTGGGTGTCCCCATGGGCCAGGACCTTCCAGGACTGTGTGAAGACCACCAAGTGCTTTGCTGCTGTGATGTTGACCTTCCAGAGGTGACATTTCAATGACAGCTGTAGCTTAGCTTTGTCCTAAGGATGCCTAAAATGGGGGAAATTGGGATATTTGGTATCTATGGTGGAGGACTTGAGGGAGATGTTGATTTCACTGTCAACTTTAAACCACAAAATGACAGTCCCAGAGGCAGGCATAACCTTTTCACTTCTCCCATGGCAGAAATGTACAGCTTTATAGTCTAAGTAGAAATCATAGAATCACAGAACCATTTAGGTTGGAAAAGGTCTTTAAGATCGAGTCCAACCGTTATCCCAGTGCTGCCAAGTCCACCATTAAACCATCTCATTAAGTGCCACATCTACACAGCTTTTCTGCTTTCCTGAAATTATTTGTGACACCAGCCCTAGCAATGGTTATTTCCAGATGCTGTAGAGTGCTGGTTCAGTAGGGACTGGTGGTGCCTGGCTTCTGTCCCAGAAGGTGTTTGACTACTTGGAGATCAATCCTGAGGGTAACTGAATGACATCCTATAAATTGATAGGAGCATTGTCACCTTGGGTAGCTCTCCTATGCCCAAGCGTGAGGGAAGTGTGACTGGAGCAGGGCCAGAAGGGAGTGAGACAGAAATGATAAGGAGCTTGGAAAGCCTTCCACAGACAGAGGAGAAGGGATTTAAACAGATAAGGGCTGTTTAAATTCGTGAGGAGCAGAGTTAAGAGGTGCCTCAGTGGCATTTATGAAATAGTGAGTGGTGCAGAGAAGGTTGAGAAACGACAGCTATCTACCAGCTCATGTATTTGATAGGATATTTGATGCTACTCAAACGGAGAGGTGGAATAGTAAATAATGCTTATATTCATATATAATAATCTATAATATTACATCAAATATTTAAAGTAGGAAAAGATATTGAACTCCTGGAATATGTCCAGAGAAGGGCAGTGAAGCTGGTGAAGAGTCTAGATCACAAGTCTTATGAGTAGAGGATGAGGGACCTCAGGTTGTTCAGCCTGGAGAAAAGGAGGCTCAGGTGAGTCTTTTTCACTCTTGACAACTCCCTAAAAGGAGGTTGGAGCCAGATGGGGGTCAGTCCCTTCTCCCAAGGAACAAGTGATAGGACAAGAAGAAAGCCTCAAGTTGTGCCAGGGGAGGTTTAGGTTGGACATGAGTAAAATTTTCTTTCCCAAAAGGGTTGTCAAGGCCTGTCCCAGGAGAGATTCAAAGGACATGGAGGTATGGTGCTGAGGGATATGATTTAATGGTGATCTGGCAGTGGTGGGTTAACAGTTGGACTTGATGATCTTAAAGGTCTTTTCCAATCTAAATGATTCCACGATTCTAAGTATATGTCAGTGCTCCATCTGTCCTTGAGTGATGATGTTAGGATGATTAGTCCATTAGTCCCAGGCCTTGGTAGGAGCTCTTCTCTGTGGTCCAGGAGGACTTGCAGGATAGTCTTCTGCCTTTCCCATGAGGCAATCAAAATAGTTCCTGATAGATATGGAGAGATTTTTAGGATTTAAGCCTGTACTTTTAACAGAAGATAGCTTGGATGTTTTTCATGCCAACCTGGTAGAGTCAGGGCATGGAAAATGACCTGTTGAGTCAAGGACTGGCTGGGGCTCAGGAGTGAGCACCAAAGGTAGCTTGCACTTAGGGGGCTGTCCTGCAGAGGACCATCTCTCTGACTGAGGTGCCGGAGGGCTCTGGTAGATCAGCCATGGCAACGTATGACCCCCATGTCAAAGGTAACAAGGTGTCTGCTTCTCTAAAATTGTCGTCATCTTGATAGCCAAAAATGCTTGCTGTGTTGGGATGTTTCACGAAAGCCAATTTGTTTCAATTGCAGCAGAGCAGTGATTAGGTCATTGTGGATGGTGTAGGGGATGCTGGTATGGCGATGGTTCTGCAGCTTCGAGAGGGAGCTGGAACACCCAAGGGCTCCTCTCAGAGTTTGGATGGAGATAGCAGGGCTTCCTAGGCTGGGTCACCCTGCTTCAGATGCTGGAGATGGTGTGTGGTGCCTTGTTCTGCTAGTGATGCTGCTCTGACCCTTCTCAATTCCTTGCTGACACTGGGGAACCTCTGCTTGCTCCTGGCTTTGTTTTCATCTTCAGCAAAAACAAAGAAAACAAACTGATGCTTCACACTTACCCTGATCCAAAGATACGCATTAGCTCAAGGATGAGAGACAGATTTTCTCAAGCCTGTCTCAAATACGCACATGTGAAAGCTCACAAAGACTTTGCTGGGTGTTGCTTTAAGATTCATATTTAAGAAGTGTTCACTGTGGAGGAATGTTTAAAATTAAAAAACAGAAGCTTCTTGAAAGGGGTTGTTTGAGCAGTGTGTTGCAGCAGCAGGTCTAGGAGAGGAGCATGGGGAGGAAGGATGGGATGGAGGAGCTGCTTGGGGAGAGTGAGCCACCGTGATGTGCTGTCTCATGGCTCTGCTGAGCAGCCACCGTACCATTGCTACATGTCACAGGGCTGCTGTCTGAAAGGGCACAAGTTGTCATGCTTAGAGCCTGAAGAGCATGGGGAGGGTCTGTCTGGTGCAGCCCTTGGACAAGGAAATAAGCTGTGGGAAGATACTTTCCTGCCCAGGGTGGGACTTCAAGAGCAACTGCTCCCCTCTGCCTTGCTGTTTCAAGGGTTTTCGTAGTTGTTCCTTTCACGCTAGGACAATAATAATAATGATAATAATGGGATAGGAAAGAAGATTTAGTGGCTTCTCTGCAGCTCCTGATGTGAAATCTCTCCCTTGTGCCCCTTCCTTCCCCAGTATGGCTGGTACCTGCAAGAAAGGATCTTCTTGTGATCACTATTCTGCTACCATTCCCCCAGATACAGTGACCATAAAATATCCCACTGGAGCACTTTGGGGAGAGCACCTCAACTGTGAGCCAGGCAGCTGCATCTTTGTCAACACAGGACACCCAGCAAAACACAGGCCTTCCTAAGATGATAAACCCACATCTGAGACTATTTCTTTTGTGGAGAAACACTAAAGAACCATTCCCATGGCCACAGCGTGGCCTATGGGTTTTAGGCAAGCAGTGAGATGTGACTTCCTTCTTCCATGGGACTGAGATGCTCAAATTACATTCCTCTTCCTAGAAAGGGTGAGGCAGCAGCAACGTCAAAGGTTTGGTGTGTCTATTTTTTCAAGCGTAGGACAGCTGCAAAAGCTTAAGGCAGGAGAGTTGATCAGAAATCTGGGGAGCTGCTCTCTCCTGTTCTGCCTCCTCAGCAGCTTGCAAGGAAAGAGGCACCTTGCTCTTAAAGAAAATCAGTTTGTGTCAGGGAAATTAATCTGTGCCCAATGCGTGGAAAAGGGATTGTGTTGCCAGAAATTTTGGATATGCTTTAATGGTTTCTTTTGCTGGTATTGTGCCCAGCCTCCATAAGAGAGGTTGCAATTTTGGGGGGTGGTAAAAGCATCCCCTTTGCCAGCTATGCATCAGGAATTAATCCCTGCAGTGTGACGGTGTGTGTGTAAGGCTGGATGTAAACAGGGCTCTGATATACAGACAGTTACTGTCCAGAGGGAAGGGTCTGAAGGCAAACCCCCTGTGCAGACCCATCATTCTGGGTGGGTAATGGAGAGTGGAGGGGTGTGGTTTGCAGAAGCACATAACGCACTTTAATTTTTTGACACATTGATACAAAAGTAAAATCCTATTTGTGTGTAAACTGTGAGGAATCTGTAGTGCTAAGAGCATTCAGATTGAGTTAAACTGAGTGTGGTATAACCTGTCATCTAATATCATCTTACAGGAGCCACGCATAAATCATTTTGATTAAAGTATTTTAACCACCTGGTCCCATCGTTCCCATAGTGCAGTTAATCTAATACTGGAAGTAAATAATTCAACCATGTTTTATCTCCATCTGTCAAAAAGCTCTGCTCTCTCCCTCTTCCCCACTGGGTTTTGTCAGGAGAAGAGGTAAAACAACAGGTTTGTCTGTGCTGGCCGATGATTGATTGGTCAGGATCATAAATCCTGTGTTTAGGCACAACATGTTTCGCATTTCACTCTATTACCTACAAAGGCTTACCTTTGCTCAGAGGATGCTCAGCTCGCATGCTTTTCAAGTTAGAAAAATCAAAGGTCACACACTGCAGTGACAGATGTGCTTTGCTCTAGGTCAGTTCTTCTTCAAAAAGCAGCAGGGATAACATTCTGCTGTAAAAGCCAAAAGTTCTTCTCTCTGGTCATGAATCACAGAATAATAAGAGTTGGAAGGGACCTTTTGGAGATCATCTCATCCAACCCCCTGCTAAAGCAGGGTCACCCAGAGCAGGTTGCCCAGGATCACATTGTCCAGGTATGTTTGAAATCTCTCCAGAGAAGGAGACTCCCCAACCTCTCTGGGCAGCCTTGTCCAGGCTCTGGCACCCTCACAGGAAAGAAGTTTCTCCACCTGTTCAGATGGAACTTCCTGGGTTCCAGTTTGTGCCCATTGACCCTTGTCCTGTTACTGGGCACCAGTGAGAAGAGTCTGGCCCCATCCTCTTGACCCCCATATGCCCTTTAGCTATTGATCAGCACTGATCAGATCCCCTCTCCATCTTCTCCAGCTAAATAGCCTCAGGTCTTTCAGCCTTTCATTGGCACACAGTCCTTGGCATGGAGATGCTCCAGTCCCTTCATCATCTTTGTAGTCTCCACTGGACTCTCTCCAATAGTTCCTTGTCTCTCTTGAACTGGGGAGCCCAGAACTGGACACAATACTCCAGATGTGGCCTCCCTAAGGCAGAGTAGAGGAGGAGGAGAACCTCCCTCAGACTGCTGGCCACACTCTTCTTGATGCATCCCGGGAAACCGTTGGCCTTCTTGACCATGAGGGCACATGGCTGACTCATGGTGAGCTTGTTCTCCCCTAGGACTCCCAAGTCCTTCTCTGCAGTGTTGCTTTCCAGCAGGTCAACCCCTCACCTGTATGGTGCAGGGGCTTATTCCTTCCCAGATGCAGGACCCTACACTTGCCCTTGCTGAACTTCATGAAGTTCCCCTCTGCCCATCACTCCAGGTCTTGCTGAATGGCAGCACAGCTCTTGTGTGTCAGCCTCTCAAATATACAGAGCTAAGTTAGTCCTCAGGATCTACTCAAGATCCTGGGGCAGATGTTGGCTTTTGGTGGCTTTGTCATCATTATTCATCTGTCTTCAATATTAAAATAAAGCAGGAAGAAAATGCATGTGCATTCTTATAGTCAACTGTGTTTTGTTTAAAAGCAAAGAGAATGTGTAAAGGGATATTTTTTTAATAGTAAATATTTACCAAAAAATTAAAAAGAAACAAAGGAATGTAACTGAGCCTTTGAAACCTCAAAAAAGTTGTGGGATTTTTTTTGGCAGGAAATGAAAAAAATTTCCTTTTCCTTGATACTTTTCTCTTCTTATTTAATTTTCTTATTTTTCCAAAGATGATGCAATTTCCTGACTATCCCTAATCTGAGCTGTATAATCAAAAGGAAGGGAAGACAAACTGGGATAGCTCCTTCCTGTAAGGAAATAATTTCCAAACTTTATTTGAATTGTGCTCTTGCTTTGTGAGCTATATCCTTCAGATATAGTTTGAAGTAGGATTTGGCAAAGGTCCTTGTGCAGAGATAAGGGATAGGGATGGAGGACAGAGGGGTAGCAGTGTTATATGCAGGCAGCCCTAAGGGTGTGTAAGACCCAAAGCTGGAGAGAAGGCTCCAAAGTAAATTTTCCTTTTGTTTTATGGCACATTCGTATAATCCAAATAGTGCTCTGGGTTTATTTTTATGAGGCCATCCCCTGGCTTGTGTAGTTGGGAGTATGATATTCAGGGTAATTGCTCTTGTTGTTTGACTAACACAGGCGGCTCTTCCCTCGCAGGCAAAATTATGTGAGGAATTAAAACTTTCTCGGTTTGCCATGGGAAATGCCTTGCCACTTGCAAAAACCAGACTGGAATAGGAACAGCAGTTACTGGAAGGAGAGTCAAGGGAAGAAGAACTTGCCTCCAAACCTATCTTTCCAAAAGGCCGCAAAACTCTGCGCCTGAGTTGGTCTCCAAGAAGGCTGTGGAAAGCTGCTATGGTGTAGGTTGGTTGGGGATTTGGTTTCAGAAAGACTTGTAACTTCATTGAAAAATGGTCCTAGACTCAATTTTTGCTAGTGGTACTTGTGCTTCTTGGCTCAACTCAGCACCTGCAGCCATTCTGCAAGCAGGAAAACATTGGAAGATGCATCACTTGCCCAAGTTTTTCAGCCACATCTGGAACACTGTTATGAAACCAATCTCTTTTGGGTTCCCACATCAGAATGAGAGTCAACCAGTCCAGATTCAAGGTATCTCATCCAAACCACTGCTCCATCTTTAAGAGGGTTGGATTTGCAGCTCTAGTTTCAGTCCATTTATAATGGGAAAATGATTTCTATTTTGGATGGTACCTAGGAATTTCTCCATCTTGCAAACCACAGATTTCTAGATCTGTGCATAGCATAGAGTGGTGGTGGGTGGGAGGACCTGACATCTTTTCAACTCCTATAGATGTTCTGCATAATCCAATTACTTCTGCTTTCCACCAAGTCAAATTTACTGCTGGATAAAAGTGGAAAAAGTTGCATGTGCCCTTTGGGAATGCAAAGAAATTTGCATAGAAACAAAGCACATCTCTTATGAACTCCCCCAAAAGCCCTCCGCTCCCAAGCAGAGGGTCCACAGCATCTTGAATGGGCGTGAGGACCACTTATTCAACGCTCTGGTTCTTATTATTGTTTTTAGTCACAGAAATTTCTCCCTGCTTCAAGAGTTATGGCCTGATATAAAGAAAAGAAAATGTAATACTTGCGTTCCTTCTTAATAGCATGGGGGTTTTATTGTCATTTGCATAGTGTTCTGTAGTATACAAAAAAGAGCAAACACTTTGGAAATACTTGCTTTAATGCCCATGTGGAACCATGCTCCTGCCTTATTGAAAAATCATTTTCAAATCCTTTAAAGAAAAGAGGGAAGAAAAGATTTCTTGTTTAAACTGGGGCCTTAAAGGGGCAGCTTTTCAGAGGAAGATGTGACAATCTTTTTCTAGGAGTGGAAAGCCAAGGCAGTTATTAGTCCTGGGCCTTTTTGCTTCAATATGGCACAAAGAGGTACTGTGATTAAGGTTGTCCCAAAAAAGCAGATGATGGAGAAGCCTGCATCCTCACCAGTGTGAACTCCTGACCCAGTTTCTGCAGCAGACTGGTTCAGGAGCATGAAGGAGCTGTGTTGGAGGGAGAAAACACCTTGCAGGCAGGCTGGTCCTTCGGGGCATGTGAACATAAGGTGAGCACCACAGTTGAGCATGCTGCATATTAACCTTCTTGGACCAGGCCCTCCAGGGATCCTGACCCAAGTAAGGCATTGCCGCACAGTTTGAGAGTGGGTTGATGAACAGAAATCCCAGATAATGGGATAAATGAGGAAGAAAGTTTTGTAGTCACTTACTGTGAAATGAAGTGGGTGATGTTTTATAATATTTTTCCCCAATTCTTCTATTTTTTAATTTTTCCCACTATTTTTCAACTGCCAGACCCACTACTTCTTGCTGTCTGTCTTCTTTCCCTTGTGAGAGTCTCAATATACATCATTTTGTCCTCTGGGCTTGCAGAGAGCTGTCGCATCCTTTCACAAATCCTATTTTGGGGTTGGAAAACAGGAGACTGATGAGATCCCTGGGCTGTGGCATCCCCACCCCACCAAAATATAACTTGCACGGTAGCAGGCACCCAGTGTATTGTGTGGCATGGCAGTGGGGAAGCAGAAGCTTGTGCTAATGCTTTTAGCTGTCAGCGAAGGCTGGGCTGAGGATTCATGGCATCCATAGGAGCTGAGAACCTCCTTCAAGCCATGGTTTGGGGAGAGCTGAGGGATGAGATGAAATGTTTTTGATAGTGCTGGTGTAAATAACTCCTGAGTCAGCTGCCCTGAGGCCCGGAGGCTGCTTCATCACTTGAGATCTCTTGGCTCGCTGCTTCATGTGCTCTTCCAAGCATAATCACTTGGGGCTGGTTCACTGGGTTTTGCTCCATGCATTTGCGTGGCAGGGAAGATTAACTTTCTCTGCTGTAGAGGTTGCTGGATGGGGACCATGGAGAAGGTCTCCTGAAGACAGGGGCTCAGAAAGACACGTGGACATCAGACACCCATCTCCAACATGAAAGCAAAAAGGGGCAACAGTGCTTTGTCCCACTTCTACTCAGACTGCCACAAAAATTCTCATTTCCAGAAATATGTGGGTGCCTTTGGGCCTTGCAATGAAAAAACACAGAGAGCTGGGGTTGTTCAGCCTGGAGAAAAGAAAGCTCTGAGGAGACCTTATTGCAACCTTTCAGTACTTAAAAGGGTTTGTCAGAAAGCTGGGGACAGATGTTTTAGCAGGACAAGGGGTGATGGTTTTAAACTCAAAGAGGGGAGACTTAGACTAAAGAGAAGGAAGGAATTTTTTTATACTGAGAGTGGCAAGACCCTGGCACAGGATGCCAAGAGAGGTGGTAAAAGCCCCATCCCTGGAGCCATTCCAGGTGAGGTTGGATGCAGCTCTGAGCAACCTGCTCTAGCTGCAGATGTCCCTGCTCACTGCAGGGGGCTTGGACTAGATGACCTTAAAAGGTCCCTTCCAACCTAAACCAGTCTATGATTCTCTGACATCTACAGTCTCGCCAAGGGAAAATACTCCAACTGCCTGTTTAATCTCTGGTTTATCCCATCCAAGTGTATTTCAGTCCCAGCAGTGATCTCTCCTCTGACAAGGATTTAATATTAGGAGGCTGTTGACCTTAATTCAGCAAAGCACCAGGTCATTGGCAGTGCTTATATGTTCAGGGCTTACTCCCTTCTTAATATCCTATGGAGCATGAGCTCCTTGGGAGACAAATGTTTGGAGAGAGGAGATAAGTTGGTTTCGTTCCTGCTTATTTTGTTTACTGTCCAAATTAGTAATAAGTTAAAGATGTCCTGCTGATTATCCATAACATCCAAGCAGCGTTATTTGTTCTGTCACAGTCAAGACTGGGGTCCTGTGGTGCTAAGGGAAGAAGACACCAGCTCTGCCATGGAGATGGAGGAAGGAGAAGCTTAAGAAGAGGGGTGTCAGCATTAAAGTGGCCTTAAAAAAATGCACTCTCCACTGGTGACATGGATTTCCCCAGATGATGATGAGAGCAAGACGGCTAAAAACAAATATGGGGGAAATTATAAGTGAAGTGGACATCTTATGTTAAAGGAGGAGATGCATAAATGCTGATGGTGTTTTTGAAATTAAGTGGAAGCATCTCCAAGCATCCTCTTTCCCCAGGAGCCCGGGTCCTTTTCTGCCAAACTCAGAGAGCATTTGGAGTTCCTCTCTGCTCCCCAGCCTCTTGCCATCCAGCAGTGCGCAAGGAATAGCATTCTCGCTCTGCACTAAATCGGTGCTGCCCAGTGGTCCATGTCTGGCTATGCAGGCTCTACAAGCTTTGGAAGAGAAAATACTGAAAGCTCTTTCTTGCTCAGTATATCTATCTATCTATCTATCTCTCTCTCTCTCTCAATCTCTCTCTCTCTCTCTCTCTCTCTCTCTCCATGTATATATGTTTACACACTTATATTAAGTGGATGTATATATATCTCTAAAAGAAACTTGCCTAGAACCACAGCATGCAGCTTTTGTCTGTCAGCAGGCTTTCCACAAGGCTGGGCTTACACATGGCAACCAGATGTGCCCATCCAAAAAAGGGTCTGTTCAATTCTATACCCACTCATGTGGGGTTTTTTTGTGGGGTTTTTTTCATCCTACTTAAGTGCAAGCTAAGACTTATGGGCCAACCATAGCCTGTCTGAGGCTAAGCAGAAACCAAGAGTGATGGCTTACAATGCCATAAATAGCCATTTTCAGTAGTATAGAAGTATATGAGAATTAAGGACAAACTCTTCCAGCAGTTTGTAGACATTCCAGTTCCTTGTTTTTAATATCTTCATGTGGTTTCCCCCCCACCTCCTTCTTTGCTTCTCTTGGTGGGAGGTGACACAATTAACAATTCTTCCCATGAGTGAGAGGCAAGTGAGAGGAGAGTGGTCATCTAAAGCAGAATTTAAAAAAAAATAAATTAGAATAGGGATAGATTTCTTCAAAAGGGGCGTAGCAGAGCTAGAGGCCTCGGGTGTCTTGGGAGTTGTATATTCTGTCCTTTCAGGAGACCCTGAAAAATCTCATCTGCATGATATTGGCAGTCAATGTAAAGACTGGAGGATGTGTTGCCAGTTTAGAGCCTTTGTATGAACTTCCAAAGCTTTCATGAGCTGTCTCAGACAGCCACCCTTCTTTTTGACACCAACAAAAGATGACCAGAAAGTCAAATTTCCATCTAATGGAATGGAATTTTCTGATGTTTTACTATTTGTTTTTGTTCCAGATCAGGAAGAAAAGTCAAAGTTTTTTCCACTGATCAGAAGTTCTTGTGAAATGTTGAGTCAGAAACGTGAGCCATAGAATGCCTTAGGTTGGAAGGAACATCTAAAGGTCATCTAGTCCAACACCCCTGCAGTAAGGAAGGACATCCTCAACAATCATAGAATACCAGGTTGGAAGGGACCTCAAGAACATCTAGTCTAACCATCGTTTTAAAATGTGATGGCCCAGTACCCTGTCAAGCTGAGGCTTAAAACTGCCCAGTGTAGGGAAATCTGCCACTTCCCTGGGAAGATTATTGCAATGTCTAATAGTTCTTATGTTGAATGAGTTTTTTCTGGAGTTCAATCAGAAACTCCCCAGAATTAACTTATACCAATTACCCTTTGTCTTTCTCTGTGTGACTATTTGTAAAAAGAGAGTCTCCATCTTTGTAGCCACCTTTTATGTACTGGTACATGGTGATAAGGTCTCCTCTAAGCCTTCTCAAGGCTGAACAAACCCAGTTTTCTCAGCCTTTCTCCATATGGTAGGTCTTCCAGTCCTCTGGTCATCATTGCGGCCCTTCTCTGGACCCTCTCCACCCTGTCCACATCTTTTTTTATATAGTGGGGACCAAAACTAGATCAGGTTGCTCAGATCCCCATCAAGTCTGACCTTGAATATCTCCAGGGATAGAGTCTCCACCATCTCCCTGGGTGACCTGTTCCAGCATTCCACCACCCTCACAGTAAAGAACTTCTTCCTACCATCTCTGGGAGCTCATATCTCCAACTGTAGGTAGCCATCTATTAATGGATCCATTGGAACAGCAATGTGCTCTTGTGGCCAGGAAGGCCAATAATATCCTTGGGTGCATAAAGAAAAGTGTGTCCAGCAGGTCAAGGGAGGTTCTTTTTCCCCTCTCTCTGCACTAGTGAGACCACATCTGGAGTATTATGTTTGTTCAGTTCTGGTCTCCCCAGTTCAAGAGGGACAGGGAAATACTCTAGAGAGCCCAAAGGAGAGCTACAAAGATGGTGAAGGGACTGGAACATCTCTCTTATGAGGAAAGGCTGAGAGCCCTGGGGCTGTTCAGTCTGGAGAAGACTGAGAGGGGATCTGATCAACGTTTACATTAGGAAGAAGTTCTTTACCATGAGGGTGATGAGACAGTGGAACAGGTTGCCCAGAGAGGTGGTGGAAGCTCCATCCCTGGAAGTTTTTAAGGCCAAGCTGGATGGGGCTCTGAGCAACCTGATCTAGTGGCAGGTGTCCCTGCCCATGGCAGGGGTTTGGAGCTAGATGATCTTTAAGGTTCCTTCCAACTCTGACAGTTCTATGATTCTAAATATCTCAAGGGTGAGTTTCAGGTAGAGGGGGACAGTCTCTTTTCAGTTGTGCCCTGTGATAGGACAAGAGGTAATCGTAACAAGCTGAAACACAGGAATTTCCACCTCAACATGAGGAAAAGCTTCTTCACTGTGAGAGTGGTAGAGCACTGGACCAGGCTGCCCGGAGACATTGTGGAGTCTCCTCTAAAGGCTTTCAAGACCCAGCTGGATCTGTTCCTGTGTGGCCTGCCCTAGGTGTTCCTTTACTGGCAGGGGATTGTAGTCAATGATCTCCCGAGGTCCCTTCCAACCCCTACCATTCTGTGAGGATGGTACAGGGGAACTGGCTGCTTAAGCAATAGAATAATAGAACCATTTTAGTTGGAAAAGATGTAAGACCATTGAGTCCAACCATTAACCCAGCACTGCCAGGTCACCACTAAGCCATGTCCCTCAGCACCTTGTCTACATGTCTTTTAAATCCCTCCAGGGATGGAGACTCCACCACTGCCCTAGGCAGACTGGGACAGGCCTTGACAATCCTCCTGGGGAAGAAGTTGTTCCTCATGTCCAACCTAAACCTCCCATGGTGCAACTTGAGGTCATTTCCTCTTCTTCTGTCCCTTGTTCCTTGGGAGAAGAGACTGACCCCACCTGGCTCCAGCCTCTTTTCAGGTAGTTGTCGAGAGTGAGAAGGTCTCCCCTGAGGCTCCTTTTCTCCAGGCTGCACAACCCCAGTTCCCTCAGCCACTTCTCACAAGACTTGTGCTCTAGACCCTTCACCAGCTTCTTTGCCCTTCTCTGGACACACTCCAGCCCCTCAGTGTCCTTGGAGTGAGGGTCACAAAACTGAACCCAGGATTAGAGATGCGGCCTTCTGTCTTTAATTTATACACTTTACTTTATAGAGATGGGAGATGACAAGCAGAAATACCAAACCATGAGGGCACAGCCATTGAATGAAGCAAGAGGGAGGAGTGGTCCTGATCACCAAGGCTCAGCACCCCATGGCAGAGGGAGCACTCAACAGATCCAGTTCAGTAAGGTAAGAAGGAGCATTTGGATTATCTTGTATTGACTCTCTCTGCAAATCTAGATGCTGCATAAAGTCACTTAGTAATTCTTGCTTGTGCTGGTAGCTGCGCTGGTTGTCTTTGAACTTGGTCTGCTAAGGAAATCAGAGCCGTGACTTGACTGGCTGGTGGTATAGGAGGGACAGTGTGACTAGTACAGCCACAGCACCTGGATGCCTGGTGTATTTTGGCTAAGTAATTTTGGGACTAAAGTGGCACGTGGTTGACAGCGTGAGTCCTGCTGTGGAGAGCTGTCTCTGAGCCCCACAGCATGTACAATAAATAGGTTGGACATTTGGTGTCGTAGTTCCAACGGCGCTTGGTATTGGCTCAGCTGCGCTTTATTCAGAGTCAGCGGGAAGCACTGAGTGCGAGCCAGCTCAGCTCCTCCAATCCCTTTCTCTCACTAATTATTTCTGGCTGCTGTGGAAGCCCCAAGGACTTCAAAGGGATGACACTGGATTTGCACGAGGCTGTCTCACTGGATCTTCCATCCCAGTTTCTCAGCCCATGGTGGTCCATAAGGTTTCAGAAGGGGACCCACTAAATGACTGCAGAAAACATTAAAATATATCACGCGTTCCCACAAAGGCACATTCCCACACAGACAAAGGGAAGGAAAATGGAGAGAAATCAAAGCACTAAAAGAACAATTGAAATGCAGCTTTTTTTTCTTCTCTTTTTGGCTGTAAATGAAAAAGCGTGTGCACAAGATGGAGTTGGGTTCTCCAGAAGGTGAAATAGTTCTTAAATAAAAAGAACAGAAGTGCATACTCTGCCTTGCACCAAGAGCCCTACAAGATGGTGCAGAGGTGGTCAAGGGCCCTAGGCACCCATCCTTGGAGCAAGACCAAGCTTGAGTCCTTAATCCCACTGACCTTGGTGCTGTTAATGTCCAGTTCTTAACTTGCTGCGCATCTCCCCTCACTGCATACACCCTTCTGGCTATATCTTAGGAGACTGTGTGGCCTTCTTACCTCTCTGTTAATGCAAGATCAAAGAGAGACTGCTCCAAGCAGATTTGTTTCTTAAAATGATTAGTGAGTCTTCAAGGAGCTTCATACAACCCACACCTAAGCAATGCCATCCCTGGTACTTTGCTATGATGTTCTTGGGGGCCAAATTTTGAAGCAAAATATTGATGCACCAATTTAGGGATGATGGTTTTAAACACAAAGTGAGGAGACTTAGACTAGAGAGAAGGAAGAAAATTTTTACACTGATGGTGGTGAGACACTGGCCCAGGTTGCCCAGAGAGGTGGTTGATGTCCCATTCCAGGAAACATTCCAGGTGGGGTTGGATGGGGCTCTGAGCAACCTGCTCTAGTTGAAGCTGTCCCTGCTCCCTGCAGGGAGATTGGACTAGATTAATTAACTAGGTTGATTCATGGCTTCGTACCTGGTGCCACCAGCAGAACTTTGGATTTTTTAACCAGGGGTCAATTTACATGAGGCCAGGCCTGCTGGCAGCAGATGGGGTGCATCTTTCTCAAAGGGGGAGAAGGCTTTTATCACAAGAATTGGCTGGGCTCATTCACTGAGCTTTAAACTAGATTTGAAGGGAGAAAAGGGAAAAAACAGGCTCTCTGGAAATAAGCCTGGGATGTTTGTGGGGCACGGTACCCGCTCCACTGCTATTTCAGGGGAAGCAGGAGACAATGAGCCATGTGATGGAGAAGATGCAAGAGCTGTCAATGAGCTTGGACCCACAGTAGAACATGGGAATGATCAAGCAGATGAGAAGGAGGAAGGGGGATAATGATACCATCAGGCCTTCATTTCACAAGCGGAGGGACAACACATCAGGTTTGGAAGGAAGTGGGGCTAGTAAGGAACTTCAGCCCATTACCCTGCAGCACGCTGGGGACAAAGCAGCACAGCCAAAATCTGACGGAGATGAGCCAGGGGCTCCTGTGTTAGTAACAGACAACAGGGAAACATCAGGTAAGCACCTCAAGGGAATTAAGGAGTGTTTCTCTGGAAAGGGAACATGGCCGACTGCCCAGCTGAAGTGCCTCTACATGAATGCATGTAGCATGGGGAACAAACAGGAAGAGTTGGAAGCTACTGTGTTGCTGGAAGGCTATGACGTAGTGGCCGTTACTGAAACCTGGCGGGACAAATCCTACAACTGGAGTGTGGCTATCAATGGCTACAAGCTGTTCAGAAGGGACAGGAGGGGAAGGAAGGGTGGAGGTGTTGCCCTATATATTAAGAAATGGATTGAATGTGAGGAGATTCCCTAAAGAATAGCCACGAGTAAGTTGATAGCCTATGGGTAGGAATTAGAGACCAAGGCAACAAGGAGAACCTTGCAGTCGGAATCTACTATAGGCCTCCTGATCAAGGGGAAACTATTGATGAAGCATTCCTACTCCAGCTACAGGAGGTACTGCACTCACAGCCCCTTGTCCTGCTGGGAGACTTCAATCGCCCTGACATTTGCTGGAAAAGTAACACGGCCAACAGCAGGCAGTCAAGGAGGCTCCTGGAGTGCCCTGATGATAACTTCCTGGGACAAGAAATAGACAGCGCTACCTGAGAGAAAGCAATACTGGATCTACTGGTCACAAATGCAGGTGAGCTGGTCAAGGATCTCAAGATTGGAGGAAGCCTGGGCAGCAGTGACCATACACTGGTGGAATTTGTATTACTAAGGGTCACAAATCAGTCAGGGAGCATAGTTAGGACTCTGAATTTTAGAAAGGCAAACTTCCAGCTCTTCAAGGAGTTAATTAACAGGACACCCTTGGAAATGATCCTCAGGGAAAAGGGAGCAAAGCAAAGCTGGCAGATCTTTAAAGACACTTTTCATAGAAGACAAGAGCTCTCAATCCCTAAGTGTAAGAAATCACGCAGGAAAGGGAAGAGACCAGCATGGCTGAGTCATGACCTGCTGGTCAAGCTAAAAAGTAAGAGTGAGCTGCACAGACATTGGAAACAGGGACAGGTATTCTGGGAAGAATACAGAGATGCTGCCTGATTGTGTAGGCATGAGGTCAGAAAGGCCAAGACACAGTTTGAACTGAACTTGGCAAAGGACCCAAAAAATAAGGGCATCTGCAGGTACATCAATGAAAAAAGGAAAGTAAAAGAAAACAAAACCCCCTTGAAGAACAATAACAGGGAGTTAGTGATGAAGAGAAGCCTGAGGTTCTCAGCAACTTTTTTTCCTCAGTCTTTACTGGCAATCTCTGTCCCAACACCTCTCAAGTCAAAAAGCCACAAGGCAGGAATCAGGGTGGTGAAATCACTCCCACTGTATGTGAAAATCAGGTTTGTGACCTCCTGAGGAACCTGAATATACCTAAGACCTGACGAGATGCATCCCAGAGTTCTGAGTGAACTGGAAGATGTAGTTGACAAACCACTCTCAATAATAATTTGAGAAGTCATGGCAGTCAGGTGAAGTCGCTGGTGATTGCAAGAAGGGACATGTTACACCTATATTCAAAAAAGGTAGAAAGGAGGACCCTGGTAACTACTGACCTGTCAGCCTCACCTCTGTGCCTGGGAAGATCATGGAGCAGATTCTCTTAGAAGGCTTGATAAGGCACATTGAGGACAGGGAGGTGATCAAGGACAGACAGCATGGCTTCACTAAGGGGAAATCCTGCCTGACAAACCTAGTGGCTTT